>JAHIAM010000790.1:0-25226 GCA_021605205.1 Aegilops longissima
TTTTTATTAAAGAACCATGGTATGCATGGAGACCAGGGGGTCATTGTTGCTGTACAGGACAAGTGCCCAATTAGTTATGTTATATTACATGGGTAGTAAGAAACATCTTCAGGGGAGAATAGTTAGTTAAGGGTTCCTTTATTGGGACGCATGCCCTAAAGTGCATGTCAAAGCTGCTATAAAAGCAAAAATCATCCGGGGTAGATGGGTAAATAGTTAAAAATCATCTTTCGTTCACCGACCGAATATTCCCTTAAGACGCTAGCTTTCGGCTTCACCCGTCTGAGGTACACATCCAGGTGACCAGCGATAACAATTGCAGAGGTGCTCCCTTTACTACCTAGCCGAACAATCGGGAGCGAGGGGTAAGCACAGAGAGCCAGCAACCCAGCTTGGCCAAAATTTAAGTCATATCGATGCATATAATGGTGAATAAAAGGTACATGCGGAAGTTTAACACATGTGTTGGGCATGAAGCCCGTATAAATAAGCTCATTAAAGAAGCCCCGAGGTATAATAATGTGAGACAGTAGCGTCAAGTGTGTGGAAAAAGCAAAGCGAGCCTCTAGAGGCTACGAGAAGAAGAGGAAGGAGAGAAATAAAGACAGCAAAAGCAAAAATAAAAGAATGCGGACGGAGGAAGGAGGCGAACTTGGGTCGGCACTTAGGCATAGAATCTTCGTAGGCCAGTCTGCGTTCCATGGGTTCGGCTCAGTCGGTTATCCGATGCGTTTACATGGCGGTATGCTCCATGTCGGGACTTGGTTGATGATGAAGGACCTTCCATTTGGGCTTGAGTTTGTCCTTTTTCTTGTCCGTGAGCATAGAACTAGTTAATGCGTTATAAGCTTTGGCCCGTACTTCCTGCTTTGATATCTTGAGCTGCTGTTGATAGAAGGCTGGAGCGAGCTTTTGCCGCGTCGCGCTCCTCCTCCATGCGTCAAACTGTCCTGCCGATCAAGCTCGGCTTCTCTTTCTTCGTACATGCGCTTTCGAGGTGAGTCATGTATTATATCATGAGAGCAAGACTGCCTCTGCGCCGTACACCATGAAGAATGGTGTGAATCCGTGAAATGCGATTAGGCGTGGTCCGCAGCCCCAATCTGGTCGAGCTCCTCAACCCAGTCGTGTTAGATTCCTTGAGGACCGCACTAGTCGGGTTTAATGCCGCTCATTATTAGACCATTTGCCCATTCGACTTGGCCGTTGGTTTGAGGGATGATAGGCGTAATCGAGCTTGATGCCCATGTTTTGCACCATGATTTGACCTCATCGGCCGTGAAGTTGGTGCCATTATCGATGATGATATTGTGGGGACACATGTGATGCACTACCCGATATGAAGTCTATCACTGGTCCGGATTGATCGTTTTAACGAGCTTGGCCTCTATCCATTTGGTGAATTTATCCACCATGACCAATATGTATTTTTGCTTGTGGGTTCCTCCCTTAAGGGTCCAACCATGTCAAGCCCCTAGACATGACGGCCGGGTGATGGGTATAGTTTTAGAGGCGGTGGGTGGCATGTGGCTTTAGTTAGCAAAAAGCTGGCAACCGATGCATCGTTGGACTAAGTCCTGCACATCTGCCGGGCGTCGGCCAATAGAATCCTGTCACGGAAGGCCTTGCCTACAAGGGCCGGGCTGCGGCGTGGTGCCCACCGGTCCGGCATGAATTTCAGCCAAGAGGTTTCGCCCTTCCTCTTGGAGATACACCTTTGAAGGACTCGGTGGTGCTTTTCTTATAAAGCTCTCCCTCATGGACTTTATAGGCTTTAGAGTGCCGTACTATGCAGCGAGCCTCATTTTGGTCTTGGGGAGTTCTGCCTAATTAGGTAGGCTAGGAATGGTTCGATCCGAGGCGATAACCGCCATTATTTACGTGGCGAGAGGTGTTATCTCGGCGGAGCCTCGGTTGTGTCGAGTGTTCGGCGTCGGTGTGGTTGGGTCGGATTATGTGCGGACTCCCTTCCCATAATCTGGATGGCTTGAACAGCCGTTCAAAAGATATGGTGGGGCGGCATCACGTTTTGCACCGATGCGTGCCAATATATCCGCCTTTGGTTGTTATCCGGGCTATATGATGAAATTGAGCCCTTGAACCGTCTTGACATTTTAGGACCGCATTGCGGTATGCTGCCATTTAGGATCTTTGGCGTCAAAGTCTATGCTTATTTGAGATATTGTGAGGTTTGAATCGCGCACCTCTAAGCGTTGAATGCCCATGGAGACTGCCATCCGGAGGCGTGCGAAGGGCCTCGTATGTTAAACTGCGTTGTTGGAGTCCGTATACATTATCTGAAGGGCGTGTTGGACTTGTGTCCCGGTTGAGACGTCGAGAATGACTTGCCAGCCCAGGCCAGCCAATATTTTGGAGCCGTCAAAGTGCATGATCCAATTGGGTAGTATCGCCCGTACTCTTTAGGAGTTGACTTAGTCCATTCGACCCGCGAAGTCGGCAATAACCTGCGACTTAATAGCTCGTAAATGGCTTATAAGTTATGTCGAATGGGAGGAGCTCTATGGCCCATTTAGCAATCCGGCCCGTCGGCATCGCGGTTGTTCATCATGTCATTGAGTACTTGAGAGGCTACCGTTATCGAACACTCTTGAAAGTAGTTATCAGACTTCCGGGATGCCATGAACACCGCGTATGCTATCTTTTGATAGTGTGGATGCAAGGACTTGCATGGGGTTAGGGCGGTGGACACATAAGAAACCAGTTTTGAATAGGGAACCGGTGTCAAATCCATTTCTCGTTAGACCACGAACACATTGCTGACAACTTGATGTGTTGCGGCGATGTATAATAGCATTAGTTCACCCGTTGGTAGCGCCCATGACCGGATTGTTGCCAAAATGGCCTTTATTTCTTGAGTCCGGCGTGGCAGCATCCGTCCACTCGAAGTGTTGGTGCGGCGGAGGAAGCGGTAAATAGGTAATGCCTTTTCTCCTAAGCGGGAGATAAAGCAGCAGAGCATCTACGCATCCGTCAATTTTTGTATTTGTTTGAGGTCTTTTGGAATATCCAATTGTGGCAGCTCGAATCTTGGCTGGGTTTGCTTCAATTCCTCTACGGATACAATGAAGCCGAGGAGCTTTCCGGTTTGGACGCATGAAAAGCGCATTTTCAGATTGAGCTTGATGTCATATTTTGAAGATTGTCGAATGTGAGCCTCAAATCGTCTACTAGGTTTCGGCGTGCTTGGATTTGTGACCCGTCATCTACATATGCTTCCACCGTTTTGCCGATCTGGTTTGCGGACATATACGAATCATCGGCTGATATTTTGCGCGGCATTTTTGAGCCCAAAGGGCATTGTGTTGAAGCGAGCGGGCGTATGGAGTGATGAATGCTGTTGCATCTTGGTGCGGCTCCGCCATCTTGATTTGGTGGTAGCCGGATGCAGCGTCGAGGAAGCACAATGAGTGGTGTCTCTGCTGTAGCGTCGATGATTTGATCAATTAGAGGGAGGAAGGGATCCTTTGGGCAAGCCTTATTAAGGTCTTTGAAATCAACACATAAGGCGCCATGATTTATCCTTCTTTGGTACCATCACGAGGTTTGCTAGCCAGTCCGGATGTTTTATATCTCGATGAATCCGGCCTCCAAAAGTTTAGCTAGCTCCTCTCCCATAGCCTGTCTCTTGGAGTTGGAAAAGCGCCCGAAGAGCCTGTTTGGTGGCTTGAATCCTTTTAGGATATTTAGGCTGTGCTCGGCCACTGGCGTGGGATTCTGGCATGTCCGAAGGGTGCGAGCAAAGATGTCCCGATTTTCTTGTAGAAATTCTCGTGGTCTGGCGTCTACATCGGGGTTTAATTGTGCCCGTGGAGGCCGTCTTTGCAGAATCTGTTGGTGGACTTGGAATTTGACTATTTCATCCGCTGGTTTAAAATAGGTGGACTTGGATCTTTTATCAAGTATCACATCATCCTATTCACCATGGGCGCGTCGCGATGAGTTCCTCGACCGCTAGGGCTTCGGATAGTGCCTCGAGGGCTAGTCACGGCTGTCTTGTTTTGGTAGCGGAGTGCTATGTTGGGATCACTAGTAAGAGTGATGATTCCGTTGGGACCGGGCATTTTATGCTTCATGTACCCATAATGGGGTATAGCTTGAAAAATTGTGAATGCCTCTCGTCCTAATAAAGCATGATATCCATTGTTGAGCAGGGGCCACTTGAAATGTGACCTCCTCGGACCTGTAATTGTTGGATGAGCGAACACTCGTCCGGCATGATTTTTCCTGTGCAGCATGCTTCCGGCTGGGATTATTCCTCTAAAGGTTGTGCTGCTTCGTTCAATGCGGTTCGATCTATTTCCATTTTTGGTGGGTTTCCTCATAAATGAGGTTTAGTCCGCTGCCGCCATCTATGAGTACCTTAGTAAAAGCTAAACGTCTACTATCGAATTGAGGACCAATGCGGTTGGTGCACAGGCAGTTCTGAATTTAGGTTCGTCACTCGCATTGAAGGTAATAGCCATCACTCCATGGATTTATTGTTGCTACTTGGTAGACTTGACGGGTTCGGAGTTATCGTTTTAGCATGTTATTTGATCACGAAAGTCTGACTGATTAACACCATCTTGGTGTTCTTTGTCTGGGATTCGAAGCTAGAAGCTCTTCGCCACTTTTTGCCACCTGCCGTAGTATCCAACATGCTCAAAGGCTATGAGTTGGAGTGGCGCCCTCTGTGCTATGAATTTTGCGAGTCCGTTTAGCCAACCCTCGATGCAGTTCCGTACCCTTTAGGGTTTTGGTTTTGGTATTCAACCGGGTGCTTGATAATGATGCACCCTTTTGTTCGGACTAGGGATGTATTAAGGCGGATTATCCCAAAATTTACTTTCGGTTTTCAAAAGCTCTCCATCGCATGTATTTTTTGTCGATGGTCACCAAATCGAAAAGCGTGTAATTTAGCATGACGACTTATGGCGTTGAGGATTCACTTGTCCGTGCAATTATTGCAGAAGATTGGTATTGCGTCCTCCTCTCGGTAGTCCTTTATCCTGTTCATAACCGGGAGAGAATCGTGATAATGATGATGTCTTTGTTTGGCGGGCTCTTGCGAATTCGAAGAAGATCGGTAATGTTTGGGTGGGCGGGTGGCGATAAATTGGAACCCCGTCAATTTAGGACTCAAGGGCGGAAGTTTCGAACTTCGGAATCTTGGATTTTGAGTGCTATCAATGAGTCCGACCCTTGCTGACTTTAAGTTCGGGGCTTGATCGACATCCGTCCCTCCGCAGAGAATCCGGCATGGAGGGATCGGGAATCCGGACGTAGCTAGTCCTTAAGATGGAGAAGAATGCCGCGTTACTCCTCTATCACAGCAACATGATGGGCAGCACAGGGAGAGTTGACCTCTCCGGATCGGTTTTAGGCCCGATCTGGTGCGTGTCTAATGGCGACTCGAGGCGTGATGCGATCAAGAGCTTCGTTCTGGAGGAGAGCTCGTCGGATCTAACTGATTGGCAAGTTCGAAGTGACATGGAGATTAGGTTCGATGACTCGAGAGGTCATCGTCGGTAGCAACAATGACGAACTAGCGGTCATGAGAAAACCGCCTAGCGAAGAGTCGACCAGATGGCCAAGGCATCTTTGGCGATAGTATAAATCTTTAAAGGCGAGTGAGGCATCCTACGATGGCGGCAGCGCAGAGGAACTCTCAATGAAAGCACCAATGTCGGTGTCAAAACCGGCGGATCTCGGGTTGGGGGTCCCAAACATGTCGTCTAGGCGGATGTTGAACGAGACAAGGGACACGATGTTTTTACAGGTTGGGGCCCTCTCGATGGAGGTAATACCCTACTCACGCTTGATTAATATTGATGATATGGGTAGTACAAGAGTAAATCTACCACGAGATCAAGGAGGCTAAACCTAGAAGCTAGCCTATGGTATGATTGTTGTTAGCCCTCTGGACTAAAGCCCTCCGGTTTATATAGACACGGATAGGGTTAGGGTTACCTGAGTCGGTTACAATGGTAGGAGATCTACATATCCGTATAGCCAAGCTTGCCTTCACGCCAAGGAAAGTCCCATCCGGACACGGGGCGAAGTCTTCAATCTTGTATCTTCATAGTCTTGAGTCGGCCATGATGATAGTCCGGCTATCTGGACACCCCTAGTCCGGGACTCCTCGGGGACAACTAGTACAAATTATCCGACTAAAGGTGGTCTTAAACGCTTGCCAAAGGCTCTCGTGGTAGCCGCCCGTCTTGGGCTCCACGTAACCTCCATCCTACTGTATTGCGGTCTTGGTCTTGTTGCACCGATATGGAAACCTTTGCACGATGCCTCGAGACTCTACGCGTGCGCTTGCCTCTTTAGCACCAAAGAGGAAGCGAGGACACCAGCGCGTCTTGGTGCCCTCCACAGGGGCCGCTTTGGCCTTGATAAATCATTGCTTGCGTCCACGGGAACCTCGCGAGTGCCCCTTGCCTTGATCTCTCCGCCCCTCGTGAGCCAACTGGTGATGCCGCCCCAGGAGGTCTTGCATCGTCCGCCTCCACGAGGCTTGGCCTCGCGAGGTCTTGAGTGCATGCTAGTGAAGATGGGCCATCTGGGGCCGTGGTGAGAAACACACAGTGGCAGCGCTGACGAGCAAGTATGGGACCCCGTTCTCGGACACCGAGCAGTAGCCCCGGGCCCAAAGCGCGCTTCCGGACTTGGCTTTGAGGCAGCCAAGAAGCAAAGTCTTGGGCGCCGCAAACTAACAACTTCTGACCTCGGTTGCGCATGGCGATTGATTGGACGTGGGCGTCTCAATGCTCCAATGCTGCATCGGCAACTGCCCGACTTAGCGAGTCCCTGCTGCATGCAAGGAAAATCATCATTACTTGTGATCATGGGAATTGCAGTTGGCCTTCTCCGCTATAAATGAGCAGGCGGGCCCGTCGCTCCTCTTCCTGCTCCCTCGCTTCTTCTCCCTTGCTTCATTGCTAGTAGCGACACCATGGTGCCCATGAAGAGTTCTCGGCCCGAGAGGGAAAGGCTAACCAGGAGGGCCCGGCTCACCGCCGCCAAAGTGTGGGCGGCCGCCGCCCGTCAACACACCAACCCGCCATGCCCCCCATGCCATGGCGCCTCTTCAGCGTGGTGGGAGTCGCCGGTCGTGGCGGCCTGTCGATGAAGGAGGCGGGCTGTGGTCAGCGGCCTCCGGCCATTCTTCCACTCGGCGGAGGTGCTGCGGAGTTTGTTGTGGTCGGAGAACCCGCGGCACAGCTTCGCTTCCTTCGCCTGGCGGAGCTGCCAGCAGCGGGCAATGACCTCCCGGCTGCAGGCGGGCCGCTGCTGACAAGGCTTCATGGGTCGTGATCGAGGTGTCCGTCATGGGTACTACGGCCTGGCCCAGCGGCATCTGAGGACGTTGCCAGCAGCCTTGCCCCTAGGCAGCGGTGCACCCTCCATTTAAAATCACGATGCAGCGTGACCCTCTATGTGAGTGTTGGGGAGGGCGGCGCTGCGTCGGGTGCTGCCACGAGGACAACAGCGGTGGTGAGTGCTGCTCGGCCTTGGCGGCAGTCGCGGCGAGGATGAAAGCGGCGGGCTTGTCACAGGCCATGGCACCTTTCGTCCAGCTATGGCGGCTTTTCTTCGGCGGCAGCTCCGCAGCGGCGGCTATGACCAGCCGACATGCCGTCGCGCTTGGCTGAAGGCGACGATGGGTCGTCTCGTCCAGCGCCCTAGTGAAGCGGGAGGAGCTGGCTGAGCCGAGCGGAAGCGCCATGGATCCACCTTCATGAACCTTTGTGGAGGCCGCAGCGCCATACATTTCATTCTTCCTTTTCTTCCTGCATAAGAAAGAGAGACAAGTATGGGGCCCGTGAAAGTGTTGCAATGAACCGTGATTTCCAAGTTGATGTGTTATGTTTATCGTTCTGTGTTGTGTTGCAGCATTCATGTTTTGTGTAAGCGTGTGGAAATGGCTTATCTCGGCGATATGCAAGTAGTTTACGCCTCATGGTAGCGTTGTTCCAGTGCTTGGCGAGACCTTCTTAGCAGGGCGTCTAGGAACTGCAAAAAACTTGTTGGAAACTCTTATTTTTTCGACCCGCGACATGTGTGATCAACCATGGTGGCGCTTTGCATCGCGATACCAGGAGGCACACACTTAAGAGAGGGAGGCGCGCCAGCTTGTGGGCTTGAGCGAGGGTGCCTCGCGAAGACCAGGAAAATCATGCACGAGTGCACCCGTCCAGCCCCCTCGTGAGGCATGCGAGGGAGAGTACGGGCCCAAACAAAGAACCGAAGGAAGAAAGCGAGAGGATAAAGGCAGTCGAACCAAAGCGATGGAAAACACGAATGCAAATTCCATTAAGAGGTCAAGCCAACTCTGGAGAAAGCAAATGAAAAGCAGCGTCCGGCACCTAGTGTAGTCTTCTCACCAGCGGAGCTAAATGCTGCTAGTAGGATGTGGGAGGGAGCCCACGAGGCTCGAGGCGGCACTCACGAGACTCCGGGCGTGTACAACCCCATGATCGTCTCCAGCGTATCTATAATTTTGATTGCCTCATGCTATATTATATTCTGTTTGGATGATTAATGAGCTTTGTTATACACTTTTATATTATTTTTGGGACTAACCTATAATTAGGAGGCCCAGCCCATTGCTCTGTTTTGCCTATTTCAAAATTTAGCGAGAAAAAGAATATCAAGCGAGTCCAAGCGGAATGAAACCTTTAGGAGCGTAATTTTGGAATGAGCGTGATCGAGAGGACTTGGACCCTACATCAAGAAAGCAACCAGGAGGCATGAGGCAAGGGGCACGCCTACCCCTTGGCGCGCCCTCCACCTCGTGGGGCCCACATTGCTCCACCGGCGTACTTCTTCCTCCTATATATACCTCGTACCCCCAAACCAACGAGGCATCCACGAAAACCTAATTCCACCCCGCCTTATACATGCCGTGAGATCCCATCTTGGGGCCTTTTAAGCGTCTGCGGGAGGCATTGATCACGGAGGCTTCTACATCAACACCATAGCCTCTCCGATGATGTGTGAGTAGTTTACCTCGGACCCGGGTCCATAGTTATTAGCTAGATGGCTTCTTCTCTCTCTTTCTATCTCAATGCAAATTTCTCCATGATTATCATGGAGATCTATTCGATGTAATCTTCTTTTGCGGTGTGTTTGTTGAGACCGATGAATTGTGGGTTTATGGTCAAGTTTATCTATGAACAATATATGCATCTTCTCTGAATTCTTTTATATACGATTGGTTATCTTTGCGGTCTCTTGAATTATCAGTTTGGTTTGGCCTACTAGATTGATCTTTCTTGCAATGGGAGAAGTGCTTAGCTTTGGGTTCAATCTTACGGTGTCCTTTCCCAGTGACTGCAGGGGCAGCAAGGCACGTATTGTATTCATATTGCACGAGTTTATCCCTCTACATCATGTTATCTTACTTAAAGCATTACTCTGTTCATTTGAATTTAATACTATTGATGCATGCTTTGGATAGCGGTCGATGTATTGGAGTAATAGTAGTAGATCGGTTGAGGCCGAGTTAGTCTGCTTGTCACGAACATGATGCCTATATACATGATCATACCTAGATATTCTCATAACTATGCTCAATTCTATCAATTGCTCAACGAGTAATTTGTTCACCTTGTAATACTTATGCTCTTGAGAGAAGCCACTAGTGAAACCTACTGGCCCCGAGTCTATTTTTCATCATATTAATCCTCCAACACTTAGCTATTTTTATTGCCTTTTAGTTTACTTTGCATCTTTATTATAAAAATACCAAAATATTATCTTATCATATCTATCAGATCTCACTTTTCGTGAAAGTGACCGTGAAGGATTGACAACCCCTTTATTGCGTTGGCTGCGAGGTTTTTATTTGTTTGTGTAGGTCGAGGACTTGGCGTGGCCTCCCTCTTGGATTGATACCTTGGTTCTCCAAAGCGGGGAAATACTTATGCTACTTTCTTGCATCACCCTTTCCTCTTCAAGGGAAAACCAGCGCATGCTCAAGAGGTAGCACCCACTCATTATTACACGTGAGAGTGTTCGGCGAAGAACCTTCAAGAACGCGGGCCTTGCTTCACAGGCTCCCGGCCTTGCTTCATGGGTAGAACTTGGGAGTCTTTGGATGTTCGAGGCGTTCTGGATGGGGACCAAATCCTGCGTCTCAGACACACCTGCGCTTGGCGGAGCCACAGTGAATGTGGTATTCCCAATGAGCCCTCTGTAGGATCGAAAGTATGTCTAGATGGGGGGTGATTAGACTACTTGACCAATTAAAAATCTATCCTTTTCCCAATTTTAGTCTTCGGCAGATTTTAGCTATCTTACCACAAGTCAAGCAATCTTAACACAATTCAACCAAGCATGCAAATATTCTATGAGCAGCGGAAAAGTCAAAGCATGTAACTTGCAAGAATGTAAAGGGAAGGATTTGGAGAATTCAAGCATAATTGGAACACGGATGTTTTTGTCGTGGTTCCGATAGGTGGTGCTATCGTACATCACGTTGATGGAGACTTCAACCCACGAAGGGTAATGGTTGCCTTGAGTCCACGAGAGGCTCCACCCACGAAGGGTCCACGAAGAAGCAACCTTGTCTATCCCATCATGGCAATCGCCACGAAGGACTTGCCTCACTAGCGGTAGATCTTCACGAAGTAGGCAATCTCCTTGCCCTTACAAACTCCTTGGTTCAACTCCACAATCTTGTGGAGGCTCCCAAGTGACACCTAGCCAATCTAGGAGACACCACTCTCAAGAAGTAACAAATGGTGTGTTGATGATGAACTCCTTGCTCTTGTGCTTCAAATGATAGTCTCCCCAACACTCAACTCTCTCTCACAGGATATGGATTTGGTGGAAAGAAGATTTGAGTGGAAAGCAACAGGGGAAGGCTAGAGATCAAGATTCATATGGTGAGGAATGGAATATCTTGGCCTCAACACATGAAAAGGTGGTTCTCTCTCAGAAAATGTGTATTGGAAGTGTAGGTATGTTACGATGGCTCTCTCAGCGAATGAAGAGTGGGTGGAGGGTATATATAGCCTCCACATAAAAACTAACTGTTACACACAATTTACCAATCTCGGTGAGACCGAATTGAGAAACTTCGGTCGGGACTGTTTAGCAAACCTAGTGACCGTTAGGATTTTAAATTGGGGACTGAGATGCAACTTCGGTAGGACCGATATGGTTAGGGTTAGGGCATAGCGTAATCTAGGTGTGACCGATTACACAAAATTGGTGGGACCTATTTTGGTAATAAGCTAACGAGAGGAGTTTATTTCAATTGGGACGAAAATGTTACAAAGGGAAGCAGAGTTTTTACGTTGCAATCTCGGTGGGACCGATCACTCATCTCGGTAGGACGAAAGCGTTATGAAGGAAATAGAGATTACAACCCCATGTCGGTGAGGACCGAGATCCCTATTGGTGAGACCGATTTGCCTAGGGTTTGTGTAGCCTTGTACTATGACATCTAAACGGTCGGTGCCGCCGGATAGAAAGAATCGGTGGGGCCGAGTTTGACTTTTGGTTTAGGTCATATGTGGATGTGGGAAGGTAGGTAAGGGTTTTGGAGCATATCACTAAGCACTATTAAGCAAGAACCTCATCAAGCAACACCTCATCCCTCCTTGATAGTATTGGCTTTTCCTATAGACTCAATGTGATCTTGGATCACTAAAATATAAAATGTAGAGTCTTGAGCTTTGGCGTGAGCCAATCTTTTTGTCCTTAGTATTTTGAGGGGTCCACTTTCCTCATCCATGCCATGCCATTCATTGAGCTTTTCCTGAAATATTAATCTTGGAATAATGTTAGCTCAATGAGCTATATGTTGTTAGGAATTACCAAAACCACCGAGGATAGTTGCACTTTCAATCTCCCCATTTTGGTAATTGATGACAACATATAGATCAACTTCGACGAATGATAATAAGAGTGAAAAAACATTGTAAGCTTTGAGAAGCATGTGAAAAGCTAGAGCTCCCCTAAATTTGTGCATAGTTTATGATTTTCTTTGGACTGCAAATGCATAGAGAGTTAGGCTCATGGGTTTACTCTTCCATGTCACATACATGCACTCATCACCAAGCAAAGTGAATGATCATATAGGGATAAAATGATAATGTCATCCAACAAGCATTAATGTAGCATATGATCAAACACATGATCATCCAAGTATCACAGCAGACAAAAAGTATCTCAATCAAGCAAATAAAGTTCAACCACCAAAGCAAGAGAGAAAAAAAACAACGCTCTCTCTGAAGCCTATGATCTATACATTTTCTCCCCTTTGGCAACAAGTTACCAAAAGTTCATAGAAAATGCATGGCACTAAATTGTCTCTCGGGCTTGGTCTTGGTGGTGGGGTCCGGAGAACTCCAAGAACAAAGGCTTGATCGATGTAGATGGAGCTGTTGGAGTAGTCTTTGGAGCTGGTGTGGCTGAGAGTTGTAGCTGTCTGGAGATCAAGATTGCTTTCTGGTGTCACATGGCAGCATAGCAGCAGACCTCTGTCCTCTGGGCACTATAGCAAAAGCATCTCAGTGGTAGTTTGCCCTTCTTCTCCTCACACTTCTTCACAAGTTGCTCAACAATGGCTATGTATCTCGATTGAACTTCACATCTAAGTCATAGAACTTCTGCTCCATGATCCTCTCCAAGCTCTCTGGTTTTGAGTCGGGGTGGCCAGCCCTTTCTCAATCCTTAGATTGGATGCAATCAAGTAGCCAAGCTGATCTTGCTTGCTCTTCAGAAGATACTGAGATGCCTCTTCCATGGTTGGCATCTTTGCAGCTTTCTCAGCCTTTGCCTTCTCCCTCTTTGCTTGAGCTTGCACAGAAGATGGTTCATACTCACTCGTGACCACTTGGTTGTCCTCAAAGTCTAGATAGATAGGCATGTGCTCCTTGTCCAACAAGTATGTGCGAGTGCCCATCTTGGAGTTAATCAATTCACAGATCACATGGTGCATACCCACAGCTTCTCTTTTGGTCATTGTTTGTCCTCTAGATAGTTTCAACTATAAGACTCATGACCTTGAACTTTTGTGGCACATCAAATATATGTAGCAGATTGATGGAGTGGCCTCTGATCATTCTGTGATCACCGATCTTAAGGCAGAAGAGTGTGCGAGGATCCATTGATTGTAGGCGATCTGACGGTGGGTGTTTCAGCTGATCCAAATTGGTGAGTCTCAAGATCTGCATCAGGAATCTCCTTTTACATGCTAGCCATGGAGTTGTGATCCTTCTTCTTCTTGGCATAGATATCCAAGTCATCTTCATTCTCCTCGGGGAGCATTGATCAATTGAGCCCATTACTGCTCTTGTTGGTGGTATCTAGTGCCTTGGACATCAGAGACTATCTTGCCATCTGGGTAGAAGTGAGATGTGGAGTAGAACTGCATGATAAGCTCATCATTCCACTTTGTGAGCTTCAGACCACAAACTCATCAACTCCACAAGCCTTGACTGTCTCATATACTCCTGGATAGTGTTCTTCATTCTCCTTGATGTACTCCCAGTTGACCCATCTCATGTCACATACTATTGGTTTCTTGTCAAGCAACCTTTGTCTCATAGAAATCCTGCTTTGTTCTTTGGTATGGAATCTGTAGTACACCTGGCAGTTCTCCTCTGGTGGCATATGGATCGACTCTCTCCATAGCCTCAATCCCGAGTCCTTCCTGATCTTCATGTTTTACGCTCACGGGATGAGCATCATTATGATCTGGAATTTTTGGCTTTAACTTCCTCAAAACATGTGTCTCATCATCTTCTTCTTCAGCAACAGTTTCAGGCACTGGGGCCTTGTTTTTCTCAGCAGCTGGAATGTTCCTGGTACTCCTCTTTGGTGCAGTTTTGGGTTTTGGAGCAGCTGGCTTGGGAGCTTCTTTGGGCTTAGATGAAGCAGCCCCTGATCTTATGGCATCTCCCATAAGTTTCCATGCCTTAGGTGCTTTGGTGCGACATCTTCTTCCTCTTCCTCTTGAGTCTCTCATCATAGATGGCTTTCCAATTACTCGGTGCCATGGTCTTCTTGACCCTTCTCTTTCCTCTTCTTGCCATCTCGGCTTCCTTGGGTTCAAGAGTGAGCTCCATTTTCTCACATGTTAGCAACTTTCCTAGGTTTAGACATTGGCTGTCTTCTTGCTGGCCTCTTGGTCTTGAGACACAGCTTGATTCTTGTTAGCAGTGCTATATTCCTTTTAAGCACTTTCTTCTTGGAAGTGGCCTCATCCTCAATGCACATAGGTCTTCATCCTCAGATTGAAGTTTTCTTCTTTCTGGCCACAGTGGCAGCTTTTGGCAAGTTCTTTGGGTGTGCTCCACCTTCCATCATCGAGCTGCTAGAGGGACTAGTGCCCTCACTCATGTGAACCCTGCTCCTCGGACTTGTTAGAGATTGTCACTTTGATCAGGACATGATGCAAGACTGGCAGCTGACCACGTGAATAGATTATAGATGAGGTAGAGTGGATGAGCATCACAAAATAGAGAGTTTTTGCAAAGAATGAATCAAAATTTAGTTTTAGTTTTCCTCGGAAAGCATTTCGGATCAACCGATTTGTAAACTCGGTGATACGAAGCAGCTATTGGAACCTAAACTAGTGAACTTCGGTCGGACCGAGTCATAGTTGATTAACCTTGAGGCGCTAGGGTTTCCAAAAGTCTGAACTTCGGTCACACCGATTTGCAATTCTCGGTCGAGGCCGAGAATCACATAATCAATGGCTTTGAGCGAATCGGTGGTACCGAGTTCCACAACTCGGTTGGTCGAGAGATGGTTTGACGTGAAACCTGACCCTAAATTTTCAAATCATCTCTAATCTCTGGAGTGTTTTGGTTGGATAAGATAGTTTCAATCGTGGCAAGATTCATGGCGAACACAATGTGCTAGGAATCAGATAAGGATATACACGATGATCAAGTTCATTACCCTTGTTGAAATGAACTAATTCTTGGTGGCAACGGCGGGATTGATTCCCATTGACGGTGGAGAGACTAGCCAGGCGAGGCAGCTGGCGGCAGGAGGGCGATCCGGAGACCACAGGAGGCGAAGCGGGCTAGGCCGAGGCGAAAGAGTTAGGAGAAAATTTCCAAAATTTTGCCCGTGGGTATATATAGCCTGACCACATGGGGTGTGACCAGTGGAACAACTTCGGTGGCACCGAGATGCATCTTTACAAGCAATTCTGCAACTTCGGTTTATTGAAAAAGTTCAAATCGGTTGCCAAGATTAAAAACTTAGATCGACTTAGTGATCTCGGTATGACGAAATGGGTGAATCGGTCAGGACCAAAACGCACTAAAAGTTTTGGAAGTTTAAGTCTATGACGAATCGGGACTCGAGTGCTCCTCACAGCAGTGGTTCGAATATGACTTGATCAAATTTTGTGATGTAGCATGAATAGAGTTTGAGGCAGAAAACATAGATAGCTAGAGAAGGTTCTTAGGCATTCTTGTCCATCCACTTGGAAGAGAAAAAAGAAACCAATCAAACAAAACAACAAGTGGATGTCCTTGAATGAGTAAATTATGCAACCAACATGCTCCCACAATAAAATGGCAATTGAAATATGTGGCAAAGCATGCACAACCAATTCTAGCATCTATCAAGCAATTTGGCGATGACTAGGTCATCTATATATGAGTATATTGACTTAGGAGTCAAATGAGAACATTTGATCATAGGTCATACTCATCGTTTAAGCACAAAGTGGGGTTACCACTTTTACATAAAGCGTTGTTGTTTTCACACCATTAGAGTTGCTTTAGCTTAATTCTTAGAGTAAAGCTCCCCTAGATGTGAGATCCCCCTAAGAGGATGAACTAACCTTGAGTTTTGTCGATGATGACTTCATGTAGATGTTGAAGATGTGGATGCTCAATGTTGATGTAGATCATTTGGAGCTATCCTTTGGAGTGAGTTGCACTTTCAATACCTACAGGTTAGTCCCACGAGGAAAAAACAAGGATATCCATAGACATAGAGTGATGCACACTCAAGATGATGTCTATGAAAGCTTTAGGATTACCTTGTCCCTTGTCTTACCAACAAGAGGGTTTGTGACTCCTTGAAGGCTTGAACTAGTGCAAGATGTGGAAGTTGATTGCACTTGTTCTTGCCAAAATGATAAGAGTGAAGTATGTTGGCGGAGTCACCCTCAAGAACTCCCTAGTTCTTCTTCTTGGATCCACACCATCTTGATGGGAATCCTTGGAGTTGTAGTTGTACTTGATGAAGTAGAACTTGATGTAGTCTTGGGAACCCACTTGACCAAGGCCTTAGGAGCTTCTTCAAATGCATCAATTTCTTCTTGAAGCTTGTCCTTGCCTTTTTTGCTTGTGGTCTTGTGGTGGAAGATCATCTTGAGCTTGTGTCCCTTTGAATGAAGTAGGATCATACTTCTCTTGTTGAGGAACAAACTTCGTCTTCGGGTATTGATCTTCTTACCACTCAACTCCATTGGCATTGAACTTTCGTTCAAAACCAACACCTTGGTTCTTCCGGTGCCTTCCTTGCTTGCTTACAATTTCCTCAAATTGCTTACTCCCGGCAAGGCTCTTGTAAACACCTTTCTCTATAATTCCCTTCAACAAGCTATTTTCTTGCTCAAGTGTAACTTGGCTAAGTATATCATTAGTGGAATCAAGAGAACTACTAGAAGCAACAACATTGGATTTAGCATGATTATTGTTACTACTAGAGGAAGAATCTTTCTTGTTCTTGTTACTAGACTTGACTTGAGGCATGTAAGTGGATTAGAGTAAGCAGCTTGCAATGTAATAAGAACTTTTCTTGCGAAGATCATCATTGATTGCCTTTAAGAACTCATGCTCTTGCTCAAGGTTGAGCTTTTCAAAGCGTAATTTCTCATGAGTCCTTAAAGTTCGTGATCTCCTAAGATAGTTTCATGAGCTAACTTAGAGTGTTTAGTTCTTTAGTTAGAGAATCAATCTTCTCCTTATCATTGTCATTCATTTCATCTTGATTATCATGATTAATTGACGTTTCATCATAGTATTCATCACTAGAGTTGTCAACAAGTAAATCATCATCACCTAACAAGTCATCTTCATCACTATTGAAATCAACATACTAAGGGTGTGATACCTTTGGACCTTTGGCCATGAAGCATCTTCCAATTCCTTCATTTGGTGAGTCAAATATGTCAGTAGGAGTTGGTTGACTGCAAGTGCCTAGACCCAACACCTTCATCTTGAGTATATTGGTCGGAGTGATAGCTTCTCTCGGAGTGATTGTGGAGCGGGCGGATACCCATTCACCAACATGAGAGCTTGATGTCTTCATTTTGTGTAGCTGCTTGATGACTTGTCCTTTCTTTCAAATCCTTGCTTCTCCGTGAGGGTCTTCGTTCATAACGATCATCTCTACTCCTTCTTTCTCTAGGTGGTGATTCTTCACTTCTACTTCTTCTTTTTGGAGAGTCTTCTCTTCTTTTGTGGGGTGTCGTACACATATTGGAATAGTGTCCGGATCTTCCACAATTGTAACAGTTTCGCTCTCGACTAGAAGATCTTTTGTCATTGTAGGACCTTGACTTGGAGCTTCTCTCTTTGCTTCTACTCTTGTAGAATTTGTTGAAGTTCTTCACCATTAAGCTCAATTCTTCATTGAAGGTTTGTTTCTCACTTCTGATGATGGGGGGCTTCACATGAGGCTTTGTAAGCACCACTTGATTTGTTGTAAGTTCCTCTTTATCCTTGAGTGACATCTCATGAGCAACAATTCTTCCAATGACTTCCGTTGGCTTGAGATCTTTGTAATTTGGCATCATTTGAATCAATGTGCTGCAGCATGTATATTTTCCACCCAAGGCTCTTAGGATCTTCTTGATGATGAATTTATCGGTCATCTCTTCACTTCCTAAGCCGGCAATCTCATTTGTGATAAGAGCAAGCCTAGAGTACATTTCAGTGACACCTTCACCATCCTTCATTTTGAACTTGTCAAGTTGACTTTGAAGCACATCTAACTTTGATTCCTTGGCCAAGTCGGTACCTTCATGCATGTCAATCAAAGTATCCCAAATTTCCTTTGCATTCTCAAGGCGGCTGATTTTGTTGAATTCTTGATGCACAATCCGTTGAAGAGGATATCACAAGCTTGAGCTTTGTATTGCAACATTTTCAACTCTTCCACGGTGGCTTCACGATTCAGGTTCTCTCCCATCAAAGAATTCACCTTGCAAGCAAATACACATAGCCCAAGCAGGCGGGGTTATGTCCAAGAATATGCATTTTCATCTTATGCTTCCAACTAGCAAAATTAGTACCATCAAAGTAAGGACCTCTCGGGTGATAATTTCCCAAGCTAGATGCCATACTCTCCTAGGTTGTGAAACCAAGGCTATGACCACCAAAAGCTATGGAAATCAAAGCAAATGGAGACCAAAGCTACGATACCACTTGTAGGATCGAAAGTATGTCTAGAGGGGGTGATTAGACTACTTGACCAATGAAAAATCTATCCTTTTCCCAATTTTAGCTATCTTAGCAGAAGTCAAGCAATCTTAACACAATTCAAGCAAGCATGCAAAGAGTCTATGAGCAGCGGAAAGTAAAGCATGCAACTTGCAAGAATGTAAAGGGAAGGATTTGGAGAATTCAAGCATAGCTGGAGACACAGATGTTTTTGTCGCATGGTTCCGATGGGTGGTGCTACTCGTACATCACGTTGATGGAGACTTCAACGAAGGAGGATAGCAGTTGCAGCGAGTCCACGGAGGCTCCACCCACGAAGGGTCCACGAAGAAGCAACCTTGTCTATCCCATCATGGCCGCCATACAAAGGACTTGCCTCACTAGCGGTAGATCTTCACGAAGTAGGCGATCTCCTTGCCCTTACAAACTCCTTGGTTCAACTCCACAATCTTGTCAGAGGCTCCCAAGTGACACCTAGCCAATCTAGGAGACACCACTCTCCAAGAAGTAACAAATGGTGTGTTGATGATGAACTCCTTGCTCTTGTGCTTCAAATGATAGTCTCCCCAACACTCAACTCTCTCTCATAGGATATGGATTTGGTGGAAAGAAGATTTGAGTGGAAAGCAACTTTGGGAAGGCTAGAGATCAAGATTCATATGGTGGGAATGGAATATCTTGGCCTCAACACATGAATAGGTGGTTCTCTCTCGAGAAAATGTGTATTGGTAGTGTAGGTATGTTAGATGGCTCTCTCAGCGAATGAAGAGTGGGTGGAGGGGTATATATAGCCTCCACACAAAAACTAACCCTTACACAATTTACCTATCTCGGTGAGACCGAATTGAGAAACTTCGGTCGGACCGATTTAGCAAACCTAGTGACAGTTAGGATTTTGGTGGGATGAGATGCAACTTCGGTAGGACCGATATGGTTAGGGTTAGGGCATAACGTTATCTCGGTGTGACCGATTACACAAACTCGGTGGGACCGATTTTGGTAATAAGCTAACAGAGAGTTGGTCGAAGTAACTTCGGTGGGACCGATTTGCTCATTTCGGTTGGGATCGAAATGTTACAAAAGAAAGGAGAGGTTTACATTGCAATCTCGGTGGGACCGATCTCTCATCTTGGTAGGACCGAAACATTAGAAGGAAATAGAGATTACAAGCCCATCTCGGTGGGACCGAGATCCCTATCGGTGAGACCGATTTGCCTAGGGTTTGTGGCTTGGCTATGACATCTGAACTTCGGTGGGCGCGGGATAGAAAGAATCGGTGGGGCGAGTTTGACTTTTGGTTTAGGTCATATGTGGATGTGGGAAGGTAGTTGAGGGTTTTGGATCATATCACTAAGCACTATTAAGCAAGAACTTCATCAAGCAACACCTCATCCCTCCTTGATAGTATTGGCTTTTCCTATAGAGTCAATGTGATCTTGGATCACTAAATTATAAAATGTAGAGTCTTGAGCTTTGAGCTTGAGCCAATCTTTTTTCCTTAGTATTTTGAGGGTCCACTTTCCTCATCCATGCCATGCCATTCATTGAGTTTTTCTGATGAGGTCTTTTGGAATATCCAATTGTGAGCTGAATCTTGGCTGGGTTTGCTTCAATTCCTCGGATACAATGAAGCCGAGGAGCTTTCCGGTTTGGAGCATGAGCGCATTTTCAGATTGAGCTTGATGTCATATTTTGAAGATTGTCGAATGTGAGCCTCAAATCGTCTACTAGGTTTCGGCGTGCTTGGATTTGTGACCCGTCATCTACATATGCTTCCACCGTTTTGCCGATCTGGTTTGCGGACATATACGAATCATCGGCTGATATTTGGCGGCATTTTTGAGCCCAAAGGGCATTGTGTTGAAGCGAGCGGGCGTATGGAGTGATGAATGCTGTTGCATCTTGGTGCGGCTCCGCCATCTTGATTTAGTGGTAGCAGATGCAGCGTCGAGAAGCACAATGAGTGGTGTCCTGCTGTAGCGTCGATGATTTGATCAATTAGGGGAGAAGGGATCCTTTGGGCAAGCCTTATTAAGGTCTTTGAAATCAACACATAAGGCGCCATGATTTATCCTTCTTTGGTACCATCACCAGGTTAGCTAGCCAGTCCGGATGTTTATATCTCGATGAATCCGGCCTCCAAAAGTTTAGCTAGCTCCTCTCCATAGCTTGTCTCTTGGAGTTGGAAAAGCGCCCGAAGAGCCTGTTTGGTGGCTTGAATCCTTTTAGGATATTTAGGCTGTGCTCGGCCAGTGACGTGGGATTCTGGCATGTCGAAGGGTGCGAGCAAAGATGTCCCGATTTTCTTGTAGAAATTCTCGTAGTCTGGCGTCTACATCGAGGGTTAATTGTGCCCGTGGAGGCCGTCTTTGCGAATCTGTTGGTGGACTTGGAATTTGACTATTTCATCCGGAGTTTAAAATAGGTGGACTTGGATCTTTTATCAAGTATCACATCATCCTATTCACCATGGGCGCATCGCGGTGAGTTCCTCGACCGGGAGGCCGGATAGTGCCTCGAGGGCTAGTGCGGCTGTCTTGTTTGGTAGCGGAGTGCTATGTTGGATCACTAGTAAGAGTGATGATTCCGTTGGGACCGGCATTTTATGCTTCATGTACCCATAATGGGGTATAGCTTGAAAAATTGTGAATGCCTCGTCCTAATAAAGCATGATATCCATTGTTGAGCAGGGCCCTTGAAATGTGACCTCCTCGGACTGTAATTGTTGGATGGGCGAACACTCGTCCGGCATGATTTTCTGTGCAGCATGCTTCCGGCTGGGATTATTCCTCTAAAGGTTGTGCTGCTTCGTTCAATGCGGTTCGGTCTATTTCCATTTTTGGTGGGTTTCCTCATAAATGAGGTTTAGTCCGCTGCCGCCATCTATGAGTACCTTAGTAAAAGCGGCAAGTCTACTATCAATTTGAGGACCAATGCGGTTGGTGCACAGGCATTCTGAATTTAGGTTAGTCACTGCATTGAAGGTAATAATGTCACTCCATGGATTTATTGTTGCTACTTGGTAGACTTGACGGGTTCGGAGTTATCGTTTTGCATGTTATTTGATCACGAAAGTCTCGTATTAACACCATCTTGGTGTTCTTTGTCTGGGATTCGAAGCTAAAGCTCTTAGCCACTTTTTGCCACCTGCCGTAGTATCCAACATGCTCAAGGCTATGAGTTGGAGTGGCGCCCTCGTGCTATGAATTTTGAGGTCCGTTTAGCCAACCCTCGATCGGTTCCGTACCCTTTAGGGGTTTGGTTTTGGTATTCAACGGGTGCTTGATAATGATGCACCCTTTTGTTCGGACTAGGGATGTATTGGGGGATTATCCCAAAATTTACTTTCGGTTTTCAAGCGCTCTCCATCGCTTGATATTTTCGATGGTCACCAAATCGAAAAGCGTGTAATTTGCATGACGACTTATGGCGTTGATTCACTTGTCCGTGCAATTATTGCGGAAGATTGGTATTCGTCCTCCTCTCGGTAGTCCTTTATCCTGTTCATAACGGGAGAGAATCGCGATAATGATGTCTTGTTTGGCGGGCTCTTGCGAATTGAGAAGATCGGTAATGTTTGGGTGGGCGGGTGGCGATAAATTGAACCCGTCAATTTAGGACTCAAGGAAGTTTCGAACTTCGGAATCTTGGATTTTGAGTGCTATCAATGAGTCCGACCGCCGCTGACTTTAAGTTCGGGCTTGATCGACATCCGTCCTCGCAGAGAATCCGGCATGGAGGATCGGGAATCGAACGTAGCTAGTCCTTAAATGGAGAAAAGTGCCGCGTTACTCCTCTATCACAGCAACATGATGGGCAGCACAGGAGAGTTGACCTCTCGAGATCGGTTTAGGCGATCGTGCGTGTCTATGGCGACTCGAGGCGTCACGATCAAGAGCTTCGTTCTGGAGGAGAGCTCGTCGGATCTAACTCCGGCAAGTTCGAACTGACATGGAGATTAGTTTCGATGACTCGAGAGGTCATCGTCGGTAGCGTGACGGCGAACTAGCGGTCATGAAAACCGCCTAGCGAAGAGTCGACCCGATGGCCAAGGCATCTTTGGCGATGGTATAAATCTTTAAAAGCGAGTGAGGCATCCTACGATGGCGGCAGCGCAGAGGAACTCTCAATGAAAGCACCAATGTCGATGTCAAAACCCGCGGATCTCGGGTTGGGGTCCCAAGCATGCGTCTGGCGGATGGTAACGAGACAAGGGACACGATGTTTTTACAGGTTGGGCCCTCTCGATGGGTAATACCCTACTCCTGCTTGATTAATGATGATATGGGTAGTACAAGAGTAAATCTACCACGAGATCAAGGAGGCTAAACCTAGAAGCTAGCCTATGGTATGATTGTTGTTAGCCCTCTGACTAAAGCCCTCCGGTTTATATAGACACGGATAGGGTTAGGTTACCTGAGTCGGTTACAATGGTAGGAGATCTACATATCCGTATAGCCAAGCTTGCCTTCCGCCAAGGAAAGTCCCATCCGGACACGGGGCGAAGTCTTCAATCTTGTATCTTCATAGTCTTGAGTCGGCCATGATGATAGTCCGGCTATCTGGACACCCCTAGTCAGGACTCCTCGGGGACAACTAGTACAAGTTATCGACTAAAGGTGGTCTTCGCTTGCCAAAGGCTCGTGGTGGCCTTGCGTCTTGGGCTCCGGTAACCTCCATCCTCCGTATTGCGGTCTTGGTCTTGTTGCACCGATATGGAAACCTTTGCACGATGCCTCGAGACTCCTGCATGCGCTTGCCTCTTTAGCACCAAAGAGAGCGAGGACACCAGCGCGTCTTGGTGCCCTCCACAGAGGCCCTTTGGCCTTGATGCGTCATTGCTTGCGTCCACGGGAACCTCGCGAGGTGCCTTGCCTTGATCTCTCCGCCCCTCGTGAGCCCGCTGGTGATGCCGCCCCAGGAGGTCTTGCATCGTCCGCCTCACGAGGCTTGGCCTCGCGAGGTCTTGAGTGCATGCTAGTGAAGATGGGCCATCCGGGCGCTGGTGGGGAGCACACCGTGGCAGCGCTGACGAGCAAGTATGGGACCCCGTTCTCGGAGACCGAGCAGTAGCCCCGGGCCCAAAGCGCGCTCGGACTTGGCTTTGAGGCAGCCAAGGGGCAAGTGCGGGCGCCGCAGGCTCCCAAGGGGCGCTTTGGAGACAATAAAGGGGTGGCAATCGGGGTGGTTCTACATCAAGGCCCCCAAACCAAATGGGTGGCGGCCCCAATTTGATCGGCTTCCCGACACGGCTCTCGTCATGGAAAGAGGCGGGCGGCGTGGGGAATTGACGAGACAACCAGACTTCAAACATCGTCCAAACCGGTGGCCAAGAATCTTGGCTTTCGGCGTAATCGGTGATGCTCATCCCCGGGATTCTCCCACCAACAAGCTTTTAACTTGGGAGTTCGATCGGCCCACCAAACGGCGGCTCTTGACACTACATCGAAGGCCGGAAGGTCTTTTTCAAAGGCGAAACCCCAACATCCGCTACAAAGATCGGGATACATCGCGGCGTCCAGCGGCGGGCAAGTTTTACCCTACGGGACTCTTTTTCATAGATTGACTCTTGGGATCTAAAACTCCTAATCTTTGGCGGGGACTGGGAAGGCGTCGGACAGATCTTTCGGCCCCTTTGCGAAGACCGGGACGCCGATTAGGGGGCTTGGCTCAGCGCCGTCGTGGTGGAGAAGAAAAACCGAAAGGAGGCCACGGGAACTCGAAGGAGCTCGGCGCGGTTTCGTTCAAGCGGAATCTTCTCAAAGCGAGGAGGAAAAGAAAAGCTCCTCCCGGTGGGGAGGAGAAGAAAAGGAAGGCCGCCCCAGGCGGGGGCCCAGGAGGGAAGAACCCTTCCTCCGGACTTCTCCCCGTCGGCGGCGAGGAAGATTGGCCTACAAGGGACAAGCCTGGCGAGATCGTAAATGTCCGGATACCCATGGCTTTTGTTTTAGTGTTCTCTAACGTGAAAATTGCAGCCCGCCCCGAGTTCGCCGATTCATCGGCGGGTTGTGGGCTCGTAAAATGGAAGTACCGCTTCCATGCCTCCCGCCTCACGCCCTGGGCGGGCCTTGTGGAGCCCCAAGGGGGCTTGGTCAAGGGAGGTGGCGGGGAGGTTCCAAAACCTCCGGACTCAGCCGGAGGCAAGATCCCGGGGCTCTGGACCCCGTCCGGACTCCATCGGAACCATCGGTTCAAGTCGGACAGCGGATCCCCAAGAAGGTTAAGCGCCGTGTCCTCCGTCAACGGAGGCCGGATGCTTCTGGGCGCTTTAACCTTCCATCAGGAGAACACCGCCTTTGTCATGATTGCGGTGATCCGGATGTTCGATCCACCAAGGCGGTGGAAGACCACCCTTTAACGGGGCTTTGGGTAAGTTTTTAGAATATGTAAAAATAACCGATAGGCGGTAGCCCATACTTAGTTCGTGTTGGAAAAACCGGACTAAGGATCTAAAAAATATCGGAGTCTAACATAAGTATGTCAATATGGGAATCAGGGCTGCTGCGACCTCTGCCCCCTTGCTGGGGTATGTATTGAAGGAACCTCGGGGTGGAGCGGCTCGGACAAGCCAAGAAGGAGCTCGAGGACAAGGAAGGTAAATAATACCTTATTAAAAGAAATACCTTATAGAAAAGGTTTTGGTTGAAAAATAACAGGAATAACATGGGTCTGGGGGGCCACGACGAGGTGGCGACCACAGGGCGTGTCGTGGCCGAAAACATGGGTGCGGGCGCCCAAGGAGAAAAGGGGCCGCTGGCGGGCGGCAAACCGTTTTCGTGAAAAAACACGGGG
>JAHIAM010000791.1:0-55237 GCA_021605205.1 Aegilops longissima
AGCGGTGGAATTCAAGAAGGGCGAGTTGGCGTTACGGTTAGTGGGGAGAGCCATGCCCACAGAGAAGCAGCGCTACAGATGGCAGCCTGGCGATAGCCCGTCTCGAGGATATCCTGCCTTCAATGAAGACTTCGTCGCTACCGCTACCTGCCATGTCACGTGCCATACACCTGCCACTCGCGTTCTCTTGCCCCGAGAGGAGAGCGGGGCGAAGCTTTGAGATGCTCGCCAGTATCTCCGGGCTTTGGAGGCAGCCTTCGACAACCTGGTGGGCGACTTTGTAGCTGCCGCATGGACTCAGTCCATGGCTGTGCCGCCAACAGGAGGGAGCTCCTGCGCTGCACCGCCACGACTTCGTCTCGTCATCAGCATCGTTCGCTCCTACTGCTGCGCACCGCTACTCGTCGCCTGCCTACCACGGAGGAGTTCAACCATGTCATTGCGCCTACTCCGGTTAGTTCTGCACCACCCCTCGTGCCGCTCAGATTTGAGTTGTCCCCACAGGGCACCTGCTCCACCAACTCCGCGCAGCACCTCTGCGTCTGGAGCCTATCTCCGAAGAGGAGGTTGAGTCCCCACCTCTCTCGCCTCACCCTTGGCAGGCCAAGGGAAATCCTTACCATCTCCGACTAAATGCGCTTAATCGCCATGCGATGTTCCGACTTATGCGATATGTTTATATGTAAATAGGCTGTGAGAAGTAGTTTGTTTGCGCATCATGTAGGATGCGGAGAGTGCACTAGACTAAATAACATGTCAGGATTTATATGCGCATATCTGAGTGATGTATGTATAATTACTGCTTGCGTGTAAGATATGTAATGGACAGTCCTTCTCCGTGTAAGCGTATTTTCTCTTGAAAAATCTTGGAGCATTTGCAACTTTTGCATCCTCTTGAATTTATTGATTTTTTGGCTCAATTTCTTTTCTTATGAGTGTTTCAAAATTTATCCCCGAGTAAACTATGTCTCGTCCTTGGGCCAGCTCCATGCCAACTCCGTGAGAGGAAAATTATGGCACACCCGAGCAACAATTTCACACGAGGGACAGACAAGTCAACAGGGCGGTGAAGCGGCACTTTCCCAGATGTGCCGTCTTCTGAACAAAGTCAGCAGCAACATCAGGAAATACTGAACCAAGTCATCAATATGGGGAATCACGCGGACAGTATCAGCAGCAATCCAAGTTATCGAGCTACAGAAGGCGCGTCCCCAAACATTTTCTCACTGTGACAAACCTCTGGAAGCCGAGGACTGGCTTGAGACATGGAGAAAATTAATTATCGCCAGATGTTCAGACCTTGAGAAAGTGCTTTATGCTCCGCACTATCTCCTTTGGAGCAACCGCATCGTGGTGGGAAAATTTCCTACACATGCACTAGCGAAAATAATATATCATGGGAGGAATTTAAGGAAGGTTTTAGTGGGGCACATATTCCTAAGAGTCTTATGAAGATCAAAAAGAGAATTTGATGACCTTAAGCAAGAACAATGGCGGTGTCGAATACAACAGTCAGTTCACCTGCTGTCTCGCTTCATCCAGAGGAGCGTATGTCGAGAAAACAAAAGATGGAGAAATTCCTAGGCGATTCGACACCCGCGCTTAAATGTCAATTGGTGGTACACACATTTCTAGATTTTAAGGCGGCTGGTGGATAAGGCCATTACCTTGGAAAATGAGAGGCAGCTTAGAAGATTTCCATAGCGGAAGAGGACTAGTCTAAACACACCTCAACCACCGCAGCAAGATGGATGTTCAGAAAACTGGACACCCAAACCCGACAAGCGTCTCGCCCAATCAAAAATTTCACGCAAGGGACAAGGAGTTCACATACCGCCCGAGGCGTTACATTACGCTTGTGGAGAATAAAGGCACTATGCCAGCGGTGCCCCAAGCCAAGAACTTCGGCCCCAAAGCCGAACAACGGAGGCAATAATTGGCACAAAAGCGCAACAATTTCAACCCAAATAACAACCACGGGAAGGGTCATCTGAACCACATGACCAAGAGGAAGCACAAAATGCCCCGGATATCATACTCGATCGTTTCTGTCAACACAATACCTGCCATGGTTTTGTTTGATTCGGAGCTTCTCACTCGTTAAGCGAAAAGTTTTGCTTTGCAAAATAATTTTCGATGCTTCCCTTAGGAAAATCTATGATCGTCAAGTCCACGGAATCAAGCAAGTTACCAATAATTATTGCGGGATGTGGTTATCGAGTTTGAAGGGTTGAAGTTTCACATAAATCTTATCGTATTGGAAAATAAAGGGCTGGATGTCATCTTAGGGATGGATTGGTTAACCACCAACAAAGGTTTTATTGACTGCTTCAACAGGACCGTAATTCTCACCCATCACCAGGGAAGACCATAAAGGTTTCAGCCAAGGAAAGAAAAATATCCGGCAACGAGATTGAACAAGGTAGATATTTCTGAATTGAGCAATGTTCGATGGTGTGTGAATTTCAGATGTATTCCCGAAGAACTACCGGGCATGCCACGGATAGAGATTGAATTCAGCATAGAGCTAGCACCGGAACCGCTCCCATATACAAGAAACCATCAGAATGGCACCATCGAATTGGTGGAACTGAAGAAGCAAATAAAGGAACTGTTGGAAAAGGGGTACATCTGAGCAGTTCCTCACCTTGGGGTTCACCAATTTTGTTTGCCAAAAAGAAGGATGGAGCGCTAAGATTGTGCATAGACTATCGAGCTCTAAACATGGTCACATCAAGAACAAATATCCGATGCCACTAATAAATGATTTATTCGATCAACTCGCTCAGGCCAAGGTGTTCTCAAAGATTGATTTGAGGTCGGGATACCATCAAGCTGAAAGTCTGAAGTGAGGATATTCCCAAGACCGCTTTCACCTCGGATCTGGATTATGCGAGTTCACCGTAATGCCATTCGGACTAACAAAGCCCCGCATATTTTGTTCACCTCATGAACAAAGTATTCATGAAGTTTATGGATAAGTTTGTTGTGGTATTTATCGATGATATTCGGTATACTCCAAAACACCGGAAGAACACGCTGAACATCTCCGGATTGTACTAGGAGAACTCGGAAACATCGGTTATGCGCTAAATTCAGCAAGTGTGAATTTTGGCTAAAGCAAGTAGGTTTTCTGGGCCACGTACTGACTCAAGAAGGTATCGCCGTAGACCCAGAAAAAGTCAAGGCTGTACTTGGCTGGAAGCCACCAGCCAGCGTGATGGATGTATGAAGTTTCTTGGGAATGGCAGGATACTACCGAAGATTTATTGAAGGATTCTCCACCATAGCAAAGCCAATGATGCAACTACTCAAGAAAGACAGGAAGTTTGAATGGACGGAAGCTTGCGATAAAAGTTTCCAAGAACTGAAGAGAAGCGGCAGCACACGAGTCTAATTGTGCGGATATACACAAAAATTTTGAGGTATTTTGTGGCGCATCTCGAAAGGGCCTCGGGTGCGTATTGATGCAAGAAGGCAAGGTTATGCATATGTTTCGAGACAACCATAAATATGAGGAAAATTATCCTACTCATGACCTGGAATTAGCAGCGATGATTCATGCACTCAAGGAATGGAGACACTTTTACTTGGTAATCGTTGTGAAATATACACGGACCACAAAAGCCTCAAGTATATTTTCACACAACAGAACTAAATTCTGACAGCGGCTGGTTGGAATTAGTAAAGGATTATGATGTTGGGATCCACTACCACCGAGCAAAGCAAATGTTGTAGCAGATGCTCGAGTGGAACCCGGTCCGGACAATGACGACATGCGGACTTAAGACCAATTCCAGCAGGAATTAGCAAAGCTCAATCGATGGTGGTCACGAAGGCGGTGTGTCAAACTTAGAAGTACAGCCTACGATAGAAAAGGTTAAAGAGGCTCAACGTGGACACCCCACATTGAAGGCATAAAGCGGAAGATGAAGTTGGGCAAGGCCTCGAATTCATTATTGATGAGCAAGGAATATTGTGAATGCAGGGAACAGGCTTTGTGTACCAAATATCCATGACCTTAAACAGCAAATCCTGGCTGAAGGCCACACGCTCCTATTCAATCCATCACGGAGGAACAAAAATGTACAAAGATCTTGAAACATTTTGGTGGCATGGTATAAAAGAGAGATAGCCACGTTTATTGCATGTTGTGACTCTTGTCAGCGCATCAAGGCCGAGCACAGAAACCGGCGGGCTATTGCAACCAAATAAGATACCAGTGGAAATGGGGCCGAGATTGGAATGGATTTTATTGTTGGACTACCTCGGTCACGACACGGACATGATGCCATATGGGTAATCAGCGATAGGCTGACTAAAGTAGCTCACTTCATCCCGTGAAGACAACACACACCACTCGAAGCTTGCTAGGCTCTACCTCTCCGTATCGTTTGCCTACATGGAGTCCCAAAGAAAATAATCTCGGACAGAGGCACTCAATTCGTCTCGATTTTGGGATCACTTACAACAAGCTCACGGGAACTCAGTGGCATTGATACCGCATACCATCCCAGACGGATGGGCGGTGGCGAGTAAACCAGATTCTAGAAGATATCTTTGAGCATGTGTCCTCACCTATGGGACCAGTTGGGAGGAGAGCTTACCATACGCAGAATTCGCATATAACAACAGCTATCAGTCCAGCCTGCAAATGGCACCATTTGAAGCTCTGTGCAGACGAAGATGTCGTACCCGCTAAATTGGTGGAAGCAGGAGGCAGACATATCTTGGCCCAGACCTGCTCAAAGAGGCTGAAGATAAAGTCAAGGTAATTAAGGACCGACTCAAGACAGCCCAAAGTCGACAAAAGAGTTATTACGATCGAAGCATCGTGGAGTCCATTTTGAACCGGTGAATTTGTGTACCTCGAGTATCACCCATGAGAGGCCTGCACCGATTCAAGATTAAAGGAAGCTACACCAAGATTCATCGGACCTTTACGCATAGTAGCACGAAGAGCACGGTGGCCTACCAGCTAGACTTACAGAAGAATTATCCGACATCCACGGCGTATTCCCGTCTCCCAATTGAGGAAGTGCGTAAGCAACCCGGAGAAACAGGTACCCCATAAAAACATTGGCGTGCAACCAGACCTTACGTATCGGGGCATCCGATAAAAATCTTGGAAGAGTCGAAAGGAGAACCCGACAGAAAACCATCAAGTTCTTCAAAGTTCGATTGGAGCAACCACACGAGAGTGAAGCCACTTGGGAAGAGAGGATTTCCTTGGCGGAGCACCCACAATTATTTGAGGATCAACTGGAATCTCGGGGACGAGATTTTTCCTAAGGGGTTAGGTGTTGTGACACTCCAAAATTTTTCCTTTTGTTTTCTTCAAAATTTTGTTGGATTTAAGGAGGTCACCAAAACCCTTCCAAAAAAATCTCTATCAAAAGCTTTTTCCCTCTGGCAAATATTTTACTTTTGCATCTCCTTCAACTCTGGTGTTTGGTTTCTAAATTTTTCCTCTGATTGCTCTCTTCTCAAGGATTCAAGAAAAATCTTTGAAGTTTATTTTTCTTTCAAAAAGAAACTCTAGGAGTTTTTCATCCTCTCCCATATTTGAGATCATTTATGGTTTGGCCATACACCACATGGTAAAATCTTCCCAAATATGTCTCCTTCCACCTTGGGCAATCCAAACATTCTGTCTCTACTAGTTCAACCCTCTTCTGAATTTTTATTTCATTTAATTCTCTCCCAAAATCTTTTATGTCTATTATTTTGAGCCTAGGTAATTTGCAAAGCAAGTACCTTAATGCATTTAATTTTGACCTCAAACCAACTCCTTGGATAGTCCTTGGTACCCACAACCTAGAACTATCAAGATCCACTCCTCTCTGTTCAAAAATTTCAAATTATAGTCTCTGCAAGTTTGGACCAGATTTGCCAAATTTGGTGAAATTCATATCTACACTACAAAAATTCCACAAATATTCAGGCAGCCTCTAGATGCAATGAGAGGCCCCTCCACCAAAAACCAGCTCAAGGAAAAATCCTACATGCCTAGATCATTACGCCGAACACCTTGCATGCCTTTGTTTACATTCATTTTGAGTTAAGTTCGAGTTCGATGTCGATCTTCGTTAGAAAATTCAGTCACATGCTCACGGTGCACTTGGCACGTTGCTCACGGCCTAGCTTGCTTGTCCGGAGCTCACAGCGTGCTTAGCGCGTTCTGGCGTCGGTGGCACCTGGCCGCTGTGCGGCGTGTCTTCTTGGCGGCGAACCACTGGAAGCGGCGGCGAGGGAAGCGAAGCAGCGGCATAACGCCGTTCGCGCCGCCCAAACCCTGGTGGCTCGCGTGGCCATTTCCTCGCCAGCGCCGCGCATGCTTACACCGTCGCCGTGGCGCGGCACGCCTGAATGCGCTCCGTGCCGCCAGCAGGCCCCGCGCCCTGTTACGTCGAGCTCCCCTAAGCAACCAAATCCGGCGCGAGTTAGCACCTAAGCGGAACCGAGGAACACCCCGGCGGCGCTCAACCTCTGAACCCTCCCGTGCAACCACAGCGCGCCCGTAATCACCTCGCGGAGAACCCGTTCTCGGCAACCGCCTCAGGCGGCTATATATAACACCCGAGCTTGCTCTCGCCCGCACACCTCCTCTACCCCTCCATACCTTGCCAAGTCCTGGAAGGGCCACGAGAACTCCCTTCCCGACTCCGGCCGCCGTTCCGCCTCGGCCTCCACCGTGATTCACTCGGTGAGGTCATCTCCGGCGCCCTAACCTCGTCAGATCACTTCTCATGCTATCGCGAGGCTAACCCCTCCTCAATTCCACCTCGCAGCTCTCTCCGGCGAGGTCCCGACCACCGAATCGCCGTCCACGGAGCAGCGTCGCCACCGGCGTGGTACTGCGCGGCGACCACCACCACCTCCCACAGGCAGCGGAATGGCGCCACGAACACGGAGGTACTCTCCGATCTCCACTGCCTCGCCGTGGATCGCCGCCCGGTGACCACCGCGGCTCTCGGCGCCAGCGAGCCCGACTCCCTCGTTTGAATTTTCAAACCTGGCGGGTGGGACCCGCCCGTCAGCCTCTCTTTGTTTTTTGAATCGTTTACTGGCGTACTTTGGGAAATCGCTTCCCTCTGAACCGTTTTCTAGATTTTTACGCAAAGCCCACAGAAGTTTTTTGTTTCATTACAGATGGGTCCTTGGGTTAAAACCCTTATAACTTTTTAACGAGAAAGGAATTTTGAGTGATTCTTTTCTGTCCTCTTCAAATTTTGTCTAGTTTCTTATCATATTTATTTGAAAAGTATTTGGATCAACTTTCTGTACCCACGGTATTTACGTTAGCGTGTATTTTTGTGTACCGTAGATGCGAAGGAGGTGACGGAACCGCGAACCTCGCCGAGCTAGACCCGACTACTCCGAACCAGGCAAGCAAAGTTTGAACTTTTGATTTGATGAGTGTCTGAGCATGTTTGCATTATTTTTGTATCATAGCACGTTCACGAGCATTTCGATGATAGTTTATCTCGTGAGCATCGTGGCAAATGAGCTCGGTAAATCCATGAGTTGTTGGAAACTTGTTGCATGGCCATGAGTTGGCATGAGTATGGGTAAGATGGCAGTGTTGTAGCATGCGGGCTTATGCCATATCGTTGACCCAATGTCAACCTAAATCAGTCATATTCCGTCCGTCTTCCCTTAGTACTACCACTGTTTCCGCATAGGAATCTGACAATGGGTTGCAAACCACTTCTGGTACACACCAAATCGAGAGGTCGGGATGAAGGTTCCATGGCCTGGATTAAAGCCTTTCATCGGTCGGGGGCATGGGTGTTTCGGTTGGGACGAGAGGGCACCCTTAGGCGTAGCGTAAATAAATTTGATCCCATGCTATTCGAGATTGTGATCTCCCGTCTCGAGTTTTTCTTAAGCGTTGTCTAGGGTGATTCCTGGCAAGCGTGAGGTATGATGGGTGTGTACTAGCTAGTTGTGTTTCCTCTGAAATACCGTAAGCGGAACTAGTCCCGTGACTCTGAAATCCGTTGGCTGTGGACAATTTTGGTACAAACTCTGCGAGTCAAAATTCTTGAATTCATCTTATTCATATCCAAGTACCGTGTTCATCTCATCTTGTCGAGTGTCAGTCTCGGCGACAGGAACTCCTGAGAACCATTTGAGTGTCAAATGTTTATTTTCCTGTGAATGGACTAACCCGCTTATTGTCTTGTGAGGAATAATTTCCGTGAGCACTAAATCTTGCCAGTTACGAATAATGTATTATAAGCCCTTTCTGTGATGTCGCTCAGACGTCCGACTGCGGCATTGCTGTTATTTATTTTTATTATAAGCCATTTCTGTAATGTCGCTCAGACGTCCGACTGCGGCATTGCTGTTATTTATTTTTTATTATAAGCCCTTTCTGTGATGTCGCTCGGGCGCCCATTGCGGCATTGCTGTTATTTATTTTATTATAAGCCCTTTACGTGATGTCGCTCGATCGTCCGACTACGGCATTGCTGTTATTATTTTATTATAAGGCCTTTACGTGATGTCGCTCGGACCTCCATTGCGGCATTCTTTGTTACTTATTTTATTATAAGCCCTTTACGTGATGTCGCTCGGGCGTCCATTGCAACGCATGCATTTTATTTCAATATAAGCCCTTTATGAGGTGTCGCTCGGGCCGCCATTGTGGCAATATTTTGCTTATTTATTCGCCCTTGATCGCTTGAACACGACGGTTTTGAGTTTGTCTCTTTGGGTTTCGGCGGACTACGCATGACTCCCATTTAATTATTTTCTATACTGTTTTAATTGAGCATTGTTAAGATTAACTATGTCGCATTCATGCATTCATTTGTTATATCTTTTGTCCAAACTGTCTTGCGAGTACTTTCATAGTACTCACGGCTTATTGATTTGGCGGATCTTGTGAAAGCGATCTCATGGATGAAGAGTTCGATAGCGAGTCCGGCGCCTAGAGAATCCCGGTCAGTCTCGTCGACCCTGGATTAGTCATTGTGAAATATCCGCTTCCGCTACCCAAATAAATTCATCGAGCCTCACCTCGGCGCTTGATGAGCCGCCGATCTGATGACTTATTAACCACCCCTTGTGTTATTCCACCAACCACGCATGCTTGAGTCATAGTATTTCCACCCCACACCTTTGTGCCATATCCGCCATCATGTATAATTATTGGCGTGTTGTAATAATTGGTTGGGCATCTTTAGTCCAACCCTGTAATATTGTAATGCTCTGGCTCCTTGTATCAAAGTTTTGTCTCTGAGATATGGAGGATTTTTCCTCATATTGGAATTCATAGGTCGGTTGTTCAATAATTTTTTTATTGAAAAGCAGTGCGTGACAGAGCTTATGGCTGAAGACCTTCAATGTCAAGCGAAGGTAGTGGGCGGCCATAAGCGGAGTCTTGGAGGTGCCATGGTTGGCAAGATGGCCAAGTCCTATGGCTCGAGGCTCCTTTGTGGAGACCATAAAGGGGTGGCAATCGGGGTGGTTCTACATCACGAGCCACGCGACTCTCAATGGCGGCGGCCCCAATTCGATCCGGCTCCCCACCGGCTCACATCATGGAAAGAGCGGGCTGGCGTGGGGTGATTCGGAAGAGCTATCTGGACTCAAACCTGCGTCAGAACCACTGGTGGACAAGAATCTCGGGCTTGTCAATGTAGTCAGGTTATGCTCATCCGCGGATCCTCCCATGCCAACAACGGGCCTTTAAATTGTGGGAGTTCGATCCGCACATCACCAAACTCTAAAGAGGCTCTTGACACTACGTGCGAAGATGCGGAAGGTGTTGTTCAAGGCGCGAGGCTCCCCATCCGCTACCGAAGATCGCGGATTCGGCTCGCTCGCCAAGCTCTTGAGGTAAGCTATTTTGCCCTTCTGAGGGCTCTTGTTTTCATAGTTTGACTCTATGTGGGATCTAAACTCCCTTACCTTTGGCAGGACTGGGAGTAACACGTCCGGGCAGGTTCTTGCCAGCTCCTTGCCGAAGACCAGCGGACTCCGCTTGGCCAGGGCTGCTGGCTCCGGCACCTCACGTGGTGCGGTGAAGTAAACCAAGAAAAAGGCCACGAGGACTCGAAAGGCGCCCGGCGCCGGTATTGTCGGACTCATCGTCAAGCGACTCTGGCAGAATCCTCCCACGAGGCGGGAGGAGAATCCTCCCGAGGGCGGGAGGAGGAAAAAAGCCTCTCCTCGGCGGGGAGAGAAAAAGGAAGGCCGCCCAGGGAGGCGGAGAATCAAAGGAAGGACCCTTCCTCGGACTTCTCCACCAGCGCCGACAACAGCGAGGAGGAGTGGCCACCAAGGCCAAGCCTGGTGAGATCGTAAGTGTCGAGACTCGAGAATAGCTCATGACTTTTACTTGTCGCATAGTGTCTTCTAGCGCTGAATATAACCATGTAGCCGCCCAAGGACAAGCTCGCAACCGTCGGCGGCTCCTGAATGCGTCGGATGTGAATAGCACTTCACTTGAGCTGCCTCCTCTCCTCGTGGCCTTGAGCGACACGCGGTGGAGTCCCAAAAGGCCCAGCCGAGGAGGTGGTCTGGAGGCGCCGCAAGGCAACCTCCGGACTCAGGCGCAAAAGGCGAGACCCGGAGGGCTCTAAGTCGGCCTGTGCGGACTCTGTCTGGAACCCGGTGGTTCGAAAGTCGCAGCGTCCCCGCCGTGAAAGGGCAAGGCTGCTGACGCCGGTGACCTCCGTCCATCCGGAGCCTTTGGATAGCTTGCTAGGCGCTTAGCAGCGCCTCCATCGACGAGGACACCGCCTTTGTTATGAGTGTGGTGATCTAGAAAGTTCGATCCGCCAAGCGGGCTGTCTGAAGCTATGCCAGCCTTCTAACAGGCTTTGAGGTAAGTTTAGAATATGTAAAAATATTACCGCATAGGCGGTAGCCCACGATGCTTAGTTGATTGTTAGGAAAGAAAAGCGGATGAGGATCTAAAAGATATCTGTAGAGTCTAACATAAGTATGTCAATATGAGAATGCAGGTTCGCTCTTGACCTCTGCCTTACATTGCGGAGGTCGATGCATTGAAGCGAGCCTCGGCGGTGCGAGCGAGCTCGGCCTTGCCAAGAAAGCAGCTCGAGGACAAGGAAGGTAAGTACTACCTTATTAAAGTAATACCTTATAGAAAGGATTTGGTTGCAAAAATAGCAGGACTAACGTGGGTATTGTAGGGGCCACTGGCAGGTGGCGACCACGAAGGAAGCGGTGTCCACGGCGAAAACAATGACATGGGCGCACCGGCGCGAGAAGCGGGGAGGCGCAGGTGGCGGAGGTGCGGCAAGAGCTCCGGGCTCGTGGAAAAACACGAGAGTTTGGGCGTGACTCGAACTCGAGTCGAGCTCGCCTCGGCTCTTGAGAGTGCCAAAGCCGCTAAGGACGAAGCCCAAAAAGCCCTCCAGGAAATTGAATCATTAAAGAAGATAGCGGCGGGTAAGGCATTCTTTATGCAAAGCAAGCATGTGAATGTGGATTATCTATTACTTATCCGAATCCGGAGCTCTCCGGGGAGCATTCGTAGATCTGCCCGTGGTGTATACGATCTGCCGCGTTCTACAGCGCCAAGGAGGAGCTTGATGGAAAGGTGTTACGGTCTCGGTATCTTTGAGGCGGACATCAGTGCCCTGACGACCAGCTTAAGCAGCTGGTCGAGCTCCACAAGGTCACCGAAAAGGCCATGAAGGGCCTCATAATTTGTTTGTGGCCATTAGAAGCCATGCACAGGAGCTGCCGGACTAGTCGCGGCTGGTGGGCCTTTGTCCATGGATTGAAGTCATCAAGTGCTCCGTCTGCATTGAAGGTGCCGTAGAGGCCTTGCCCGTGCTAAAGTGCCTTTGGGGCAAGCTGGATCTTGAAGCTTGTGACAGACCAGGCCACGAAGGGCAAGGAGCATCGCAAGCCCGAAATGTACTATGAGGCGTCTGAAGGTGCTGCCTTATAGCGGGTGAATGCTCCAAAGATGTAATTTTTAATAGACTAGCATTTGTTATCTGTACTGCTGAAAACTTGTTCATATCGCTAAGCAGCGCTTGTGAATTTAAAATATTACCTTCGTGCGGCCGTTTATCAAATTTGAGAGATGGCAAGTCGTTGGCTTCAGCCCCCATGCCACAGTCTTTGGGGTGTTGGGATAAACTTGGCGCTCTTGTTCCCATTCTTGGGTCCTTGAGGCGCTCAGCATAGCGAACAAAGCGACGGACTTATAGTGCTTGAACACTCTCCTTAGCCATAGAATTCTATAATTTTAAATTTAGTGAAGCCCCTAGTATTGAAGACCGAGTTGGGCGCTATCACGCCTTGGCGGACAATGCCGACTCCTCGCTCTAAGTGGCATAAGTCTTTAGGGACCCAAAAACCTCTCGAACAGCGACCGACTCTCGCCCCATCATGACGGTCAGTTTAGCTTTCTCCTTTGAGGTGCTCAACCCAGCTCAGCAGGGGCACAATCACGATTGGTTCTCCAGCGCTACCTTAGCGATATAGCGGGCGTAAGGTACCAAAACATGGGGCAGGAAAACCCAACTATTGACCCAAGACATGATTGAACCGATGCATATAATGCTATAAGTTGAGGTGCCGCACTTGTGAAAGTGTTAGGACTTATCACACCATACTTTTGGGGTACTTAAGCCCCTGGTGTATTAGCGTACCAAAGTGTCTGGTGCAACATGTCATGAATGAACATATATATAGATAAAAAAGGAGTGCAATAATAGGCAAAAGCTATGTATTGTTTATTCAAAAAATCTTGGAATGAAAGCGAGCGATACAAATAGTGCGATAAGCAAGGGATGGGACTATTTAACATGTCCCCCTCTAGGGGTAATCTGCGGGATGGTATGTAAAACAGGTATAATGCTCGTAGTAGAGACCACCTGGACACTCGGCGTAGCTTTACGCTTCCCGGCTGTTGCATCGTGAGCTCGGCAATTCGGTGCGGACAGGGCTTGTGGAAGCGGAGTCTGAAAGTGAGAGAAAGAAGAAAGAAAAGAATGACACAATCGGGGCCCACAGTGCGGTTGAGCCGCGTGCAGGCGTCCGTGGTCGTGCCCCTCCTTATGCCCATGGTATCTCGGGCGTAGTTATGTGCGCGTAATCTTGGCCGCAATTTCGCGAGGGCTGGGGTTGGGGCGGATTACTCTGGCGTGCTCGGATCGTGCAGGCGGTCTGTTGTAGGTTACTCGGTAGCGCTTGATGGTGTCGGGCGTTTAATAGTCGGACTCAATAATTGCTGTGAGAGGATGCTTTGCACCTCCGCCGCGAGGGCTGCCGTGTGATCCTCCGTTCGGAGAGAGCGTTCGGTGTTTTCATTGACCGTGATTACTCCTCGAGGGCCTGGCATCTTGAGCTTGAGGTACGCATAGTGCAGCACCGCATTGAACTTTGCAAATGCGGTTCGTCCAAGCAGTGCATGATAGCCGCTGCGGAAAGGGACTATGTCGAAGATTAACTCTTCGCTTTGGAAGTTATTCGGGGATCCGAAGACCACTTCGAGTGTAACTGAGCCTGTACAATTGACCTCTACACCTGGTATGACGCCTTTAAAGGTCATTTTGTGGGTTTAATCCTTGAGGGGTCTATGCCCATTTTGCGCACTGTATCCTGATAAAGCAGGTTCAGGCTGCTACCGCCGTCCATCGAGACTCTAGTGAGGTGAAATCCGTCGATGATTGGGTCAAGAACCAATGCGGCGAATCCGTCGTGGCGGATGCTAGTGGGGTGGTCCCTTCGATCAAAGGTGATCGGGCAGGAGGACCATGGGTTGAACTTCGGGGCGACTGGCTACATCGCATATATGTCCCTTAGTGCATGCTTCCGCTCCCTTTTGGGTATGTGGGTTGCGTATATCATGTTCACCGTCCGCACTTGTGGGGGGAAGCCCTTCTGTCCTCTATTGTTCGGCGGCCGGGGCTCCTCCTCATCATCGCTATGCAGACCCTTGTCATTGAGTTCGGCATTTAACTTGCATGCCTGTTTGAAGACCCAACAATCCCTGTTGGTGTGGTTGGCTAGTTTTCGGGGTGCCATGTATTTGTACAGCGATCAGTATTCGGTCCAGATTGGGCGGGCCCTGAGTATTTCTTTTGAGCGGCTTTTCCGCGGCCGGGTTTAGAGCCTCGAATCCGGCATTGACTGCCGTATCTTCAGCATTATCACCGTTAATGCGGCGCTTGTGCTTGTTGTAGCGACCTGCCATTGCTGTCCTTGGTATCCAAACTACGAGTTTTTGGTCAAGTTGTTACTCTGAGCTAGCCAGCTGTCCTCTCTGCGCATAAGCGGGTCATGGCGTTGTGAGGGCTGCCATGGATTTCGGCTTTTCCTGTCCTAGGTGCCGGGCAAGCCACTCGTCGCGGATGTTATGTTTGAAGGCTGCAAGGGCCTCTACATCCGGACAGTCAATGATTTGATTTTTCTTGGTTAGGAACCGTGTCCAGAATTCTCTGGCCGATTCTTCTGGTTGCTGAATTATGTGGCTGAGGTCATCGGCATCTGGTGGTCGCACATATGTGCCCTAGAAGTTATCAAGGAATGCGGCTTCCAGGTCCTCCCAACAACCAATTGATTCTGCTGGCAGGCTGTTAAGCCAATGCCGAGCTGGTCCTTTAAGCTTGAGTGGGAGGTATTTGATGGCGTGTAGATCATCACCGAGGGCCATGTGGATATGGAGGAGGTAGTCCTCAATCCAAACCGCAGGATCTGTTGTGCCATCGTATGATTCGGTGTTTACGGGTTTGAAACCCTCAGGGATTTGATGATCCATTACTTCGTCTATGAAGCATAGTGGGTGTGCGGCGCCTCTGTATTGAGCTATATCACAATGCAACTCAAATGAGCTTTGTCTCTTGTGTTGGCTCGGCGAATTCTGTATCGGCGTGGCGGTTATCGTCGCGTGTAGTAGGGCATAGCGATCCGTGGAATCGATCTTGTTTGCCTTGTCTTGTCCTCCAATATGTCTCATGGTGCAGCGCGTTTCCCGTGCCTTGGTACTTTTCGGCGGCGGCGAGTGCGGCTTGAATGGAGGTCTAGAGGCCTCTCTGTCGCGACCAGGGGTGGCTGGTCGGCGCATCATGCGCTGGTGATGTAGGTTTGGGTGCTTCCTCCTCTAATTGGGGTAGCAGCCTGCGTTTTAGGTATATCTTGGAGGGCGTTCGAGTTCGTACTCTTGGCTGCAAGGACTTGATCCATCATCACTAGCAAGTCTTGGTCAGCTCTAAGCTGCTGCTGCTTTTCTTGAGGCTGCTTGCCGTGGCCATAAGCCTGCGTTTTAAGCGCTCTGTTGGCGGGATCCTCGGGCACGACAAATTAAATGCGTCGTCGAGGCTTGCCTCATCTTGGAGGAGGCATATAATTATCATCCTCCACCTCCTTGTCTGCTGCTCTATCATGAGGCTGGCTTCTCCCTCCTCTGTCTGAATCCTCTTTGGAGGGGTTGTCTTCAACCTTGTCAGGGGTGTTATTATCTCCGTGCGGAATCACCGTTTTTTTGTGGCGGGATTTAGGCGGCCTTGGTTGGCCTTGGCAACAGGTTGTTTCTTGGAGGGTCATCCTCCGCTGTTCCATCGCTGTTCCCATCTTTTGGGATGTCCACCATGTATATGTCGTATGGTGAGGTGGCCTTCGATGCCTGTGGCGCTGGTTCTTGGTCGTCTCGGCATCGTCGTCCATACCGTCGATGTCTTGGTCGAAGTCGAGCATGTCGGTTAAATCATCAGCGGTGGCTATAAAGTGGGTGGTGGGTGGGCGTTGAATTTCTTCGTCGTCCGCATCCCAACCTTCTGACCGTAGTCGGCCAGGGCTCTCCTCATAAAGAGAGACTTTAGCGAATTCAGGATGTCGCCAAAGGCGAGTGCTGAAAGATGTCGCGATAGTGAACTCCATGACGGCGCAATCGGATTCGATTGGTGAGGCGCGGGAGGTTCGAGTCGGAGAGAGTCCGGCACCTTGGAGTCACGGTCTTCGCAAAGGACAGGGATGGAGTTGGCTCGATCGCCGTAGAGGCCGTAGCCCCAGGCGGTGTCCAACCACTCGACCTCGATCGTGAGTCGGCTCGAGAGCTAAGGGTCGGGCCGGGCTGGTGCGACCTCGAGGCCTTTGTTGGTGACGAGCTAGATCGTGCCCATCGAGGCGATCTTGGCGCTTGGCTGTGGCTCGAATCCGTCGAAGATCAAGTCTCCGCGGATGTCGGCCATGTAGTTCAAACTCCCAAATCTGACGATGGCGGGCGTAGCTTCGATCTGCTCGGATGGCCAAGTGAATTGGCTGCGATGCAAAGCGCCCGAATCTGAAGATCTGTCCGGGAGAAAAGTCTCAACTGGACCGCGTCGTTGTTGATGATCGAATGAGCCATCGGGCCTAAGGATGGCGACACAGGAACTCTCAATGAAAGCACCAATGTCGATTGTCAAAACCGGCGGATCTCGGGTAGGGGTCCCGGCTGTGCGTCTAGGCGGATGGTAACGAGGAGACAAGGGACACGATGGTTTTACCCGAGGTTGGGCCCTCTCGATGGAGGTAAAACCCTACTCTGGTTGATTAATATTGATGATATGGGTAGTACAAGAGTAGATCTACCACGAGATCAAGAGGCTAAACCTAGAAGCTAGCCTATGGTATGATTGTTGTTAGATCCTACGGACTAAAACCCTCCGGTTTATATAGACACGGATAGGGTTAGGGTTACATAGAGTCGGTTACAATGGTAGGAGATCTACATATCTGTATCGCCAAGCTTGCCTTCCACGCCAAGGAAAGTCCCATCCGGACACGAGACGAAGTCTTCAATCTTGTATCTTCATAGTCCAGGAGTTCGGCCAACGGTGATAGTTCGGCTATCCGGACACCCCCTAATCTAGGACTCCCTCAATGATCCTGCTTATGCTACTTCACCTATCTTTGTTACTGATAAGGATTATGATTTCTCTGTTGATCCTGAGATAATTACTTTGGTTGAATCTGATCTTTTTATGGCTATGAATCTGAAACTGTTGTGGCACATCTTACTAAATTAAATGATATAGCCACCCTGTTCACTAATGATGAGAAAACTCGCTACTACTATATCCTTAAATTATTTCCGTTCTCATTAAAGGGTGATTCTAAGATATGGTTTAATTCTCTTGCTCCTGGTTGTGTACGTAGTCCCCAGGATATGATTTACTACTTCTCTGCTAAATATTTCCCTGCTCATAAGAAACAAGCTGCTTTAAGGGAAATATATAATTTCGTGCAAATTGAAGAAGAGAGTCTCCCACAAGCTTGGGGGAGGCTTCTCCAATTACTTAATGCTTTGCCTGATCATCCACTCAAGAAAAATGAAATACTTGATATCTTTTATAATGGACTAGTCGATGCTTCTAGAGACCACCTGGATAGTTGTGCTCGTTGTGTTATCAAGGAAAGAACTGTTGATCAAGCTGAAATTCTATTGAATAATATGTTGACCAATGAAAATAATTGGACACTTCCTGGACCAACTCCTAAGCCAACTCCGAATAAGAGGGTTGTTCTATTTCTCAGTACCAAAGATATGCAAGAGGCAACGAAATCTATGAAAGAAAAAGGTATTAAAGCTGAAGATGTTAAGAATTTACCTCCTATTGAAGAAATACATGGTCTTAATTTGCCGCCTGTTGAAGAAATACATGGTCTTGATAACCCGACACAGGTAGTAAAGGTAAATTCTCTCTATACATTTGATGAAGGTGATATTCCTCGTTATAAGTCTACTAGCCAATGCTTAGATGAGTTTGATAATTTTATTGTCAAACAAGAAAACTTCAATGCTTATGTTGGTAGACAATTGAAACACAATGCTGATACGCTTGAACACTTGAGTGATTATATGTCTAGAGTTAAAGGTGAACTTAAACTCATCAGTAAACATGCTTCCATGGTTACCACTCAAGTAGAACAAGTGCTCAAAGCTCAAAATGATTTTCTCAATGAATTAAATTATAAGAAAAGTGACTCTGTCGTTAGAGTTGCAACTAGAGGAGGTAAAGTGACTCAGGAACCCTTGTATCCTGAGAGACACCCTAAGAGAATTCAGCAAGATTCTCAAAGAACTAATGATGATGAACCTAGTCCTTCTAAAGAGAATAAAAAGAAAAATGATAGGACTTTGCATGCTTCTAGTGAACCTATTGTTGACACACCTGAGAAACCCAATGATATTTCTATTTCTGATGCTGAAACACAATCTGGTAATGAACATGAACCTAGGGATAATATTAATGATGACGTTCATGTTGATGCTCAACCTAGTAATAACAATGATGTAGAAATTGAACCTGCTGTTGATCTTGATAACCCACAATCAAAGAATCAACGTTATGATAAGAGAGACTTTGTTGCTAGGAAGCACATTAAAGAAAGAGAGCCATGGGTTCAGAAACCCATGCCTTTTCCTCCCAAACCATCCAAGGAAAAGGATGATGAGGATTTTGAGCGCTTTGTGGAAATGATTAGACCTATCTTCTTGCGTATGCGTTTGACTGATATGCTTAAAATGAATCCTTATGCTAAGTATATGAAGGATATTGTTACAAATAAGAGAAAGATACCGGAAGCTGAAATTTCCACCATGCTTGCTAATTATACTTTTAAGGGTGGAATACCTAAGAAACTGGGAAATCTAGGAGTACCAACTATACCATGCTCCATTAAAAGAAACTATGTTAGAACTGCTTTATGTGATCTTGGAGCCGGTGTTGGTGTTATGCCTCTCTCTTTATATCATAGACTTGATTTGAATAAGTTGACACCTCTGAAATATCTTTGCAAATGGCAATAAATCAACTGCTATACACAGGGTATTTGTGAGAATGTGCTGTTGTGGTTGCAAATGTTACTATTTTAACGGACTTTGTTATTCTTGATATTCCCGAGGATGATAGTATGTCTATTATTCTTGGAAGACCATTTTTGAATACTGCAGGGGCTGTTATTGATTGCAACAAAGGCAATGTCACTTTTCATGTTAATGGTAGTGAGCATACGGTACACTTTCGAGAAACTACCTCAAGTTCATAGTATAAACTCTATTGGAAAAATTCCATCAATTATTATTGGAGGTTTTGAATTTCCTCCTCCTACTGTCAAAAAGAAATATGATATTCTTATTATTGGGGACGTGCATATCCCTGTTGAGGTAACATAGTGTTATTCGAAATTTCTTCGGTTCCATGTTATTGGGAATGAGTTTGTTAACAAGACTTGATCAACCTTGTTAGTAGATTCCTTTTGATGAGAATGAGATGGATGAAGTTAGAAAGCACAACCTTCTATACCCTCCTTTTACTTTTTGTAATTTAGATTAAATAAATCAAAAATAGTATTTTTTGTCTATTTTCTGAATTATCCGTGCAATAAAAAAATACCCCGAAAATAAAAATTCTCCAAATGCCCCGAAATTGTAATATGATTTTTTTTTGAATATTTGAGAATATCATGCTTGAGAACACAGTGGGGAGCAAGCACACAGCCACGAGGTCAGGCACCCACACCCCCTAGGCAGGCCCCCTACCTCGTGGGCCCATGGTGGCTCCCCTCCACTTAATCCAGCCACCACACACTCCTTCTTCCTCCCAAAAAAATCACCAACCAGCTCAAGCACGAGTTCTTGCTCATTTTGCTGCGATTTTGATCTCTAGCTCAAGGCTCCTCTCACAAAACTGCTTTGGGGATTGTTCTTGGTATGTGACTCCTCCAATGGTCCAATTAGTTTTTGTTCTAGTGCTTTATTCATTGCAAATTTTTGCTGCCTAGGTGACCCTCTTCTTGAGCTTGCATGTCAAATTTATTTGGTCCCAAGTAGTTCTAATGCATGATATAGTCTCTAGGCACTTGTGGGTGTAGTTGCTATCAATTTTGTTGAGTTTGGTTCACTTTTATTTTGAGTTACTAAAATTTCAGAAATTTTCAGAAAATAGCGAAGAGATTTTGAGGGTTCTTGAGCGAAGCTTCGATGGATGAGAAAAGTGAAGAAGACGAGAGGCCCAAATATAATCTCCCTCGCACCACGGAAGTTCGGCCTTGTGAATGGCCTTGTGATAATTTCTTGAGAGCAGCCGGGATTTATGATGATATTTTTGAGTTGGCTGAGAATGCAGGCCTCACCGACTTCCGCCGCGACCAACGCGAACAGTATCTCTTACTCACTAATATTTTTGTGGAAAATTTTCATTTTCATGCTAGGAGGTCACAACCTTCTGTGGATTTCTATTTATATGATGAGTATAAGGAGATGTCCCTCTATGAATTTCGTGAGGTTTGCAAGTTGCCCTTTTAAGACAGCGTAGAGAACCACACCGTAGCGATATGGAGGGTTTATTGATACAATTGTTGTAGGGAAACAAGGAAGGTTTAGATGCAAGAATTACTAGCATACATTTTCCTGTTCTCGTTACTTTGCAATATTTGCTAGTAGATGTAATTGGTCATAGAAATTGTGGTAACCTTAGTGCCCTGATATTGTTATTTTATGCCATGCCTTGTTCGTGATGACACATTTAGTATGGGCGCTATTATGCATAAGCGATTAAATCTTAACGTACTAAGGGCCCCATCTTGGGAGGTATCTTAGCCTCCGCCTCCTTGCACATTTTAACATACCTATTAGACATTATGAGGAAGAAGAAAGGTTCCTGCCTCTGTTTTCCTAGATTATAAGAGTATGGTAGCGTGATTTTATCATTAAGAATAGGGAGAAAGGCGGCTTAAGTACAAACGATATTTGATAAAATTCATACGAGATTATTACTTTGCTGCTCCTTCCTTGTTTGACTAATCTGCGAGGCGGTACCTTGTTCCACGGATGCTATTCACGCCTACCTAAACCCCACCAACTATAGAGCGAGGCCGGAACCACAATTTGTTCCTCCATGATAGTCATTTACGGTGGGATCGGAGGAGATTGCCAACCAGTGGCAACCCGAGGCTCCATCACAGTACGACCCCAACTACAACTTTGGTTATCCGCCAGGCCAGCCGTGGCAATAGACAAACTTAGGACAAAATCCTAAGCTTGGGGGAGTACGTATTTCTCACCGACATTACATTTACAATCACACACTCATGCTAGTTGTCGGTGCTCATACTTTTACACTGTAATATCCATGCTAGCTTATTTTCCTTTTTATGCTTTCTTCTTGTGTGTTTGAAAAACCTTAAGAAAAACCAAAAAAAATTAGTAGTAGCTTTTAGCTAGTTTACTTTCCTTGCCTATAGTAATAGTAACTAAAAGAAAACCCAAAAAGATTTCTTGTTCTTCTTTTGCTTGTTGGGAGCTTTCCCATGTAAATAGTTTTATTTCCTTTCTTTTTTCTTTGGGGGTCGAGAGGAGAAGACCATAATGAAATGTTGAAGTGGCTCTTATATGCATTGTTGTTGATTTAACAAAGAGCCCATATTATCTTGTCTTCTCCTTTGTATTGAATGCTCGCAGATTCCAGCTTAGTCCAATGCACGTGCACTATTATTATTATTCACATCGTTCGGTCGTGCAAGTGAAAGGCAATTATGACGATATATGATGGATTGATTCAGATGAGAGAAGCTGGTATGAACTCGACCTCTCTTGTTTTTGTAAATATGATTAGTTCATCGTTCCTGATTCAGCCTATTATGAACAAACATGTTTGCAATGACAATTACAGATTATAGTTGCTTATGCCATGCTTGATTAGCTAGGAGTTTATAATGATTTACCTTGCGTGCCAACATGCTATTAAAATGGTTGTGATGTGGTATGATAGGGTGGTATCCTCCTTTGAACGAATCGAGTGACTTGACTTGGCACATGTTCATGCATGTAGTTGAAACAAAATCAACATAGCCTTCACGATATTTATGTTCATGGTGGATTATATCCTACTCATGCTTGCACTCAATGTTCATTAATTTTAGTGCATGCTCATGGTGTTGCCGCTCTCTAGTTGGTGGCTTCCGGTCTTTTCTAGCCTTCACTTGTACTAAGAGGAATCTGCTTGTGCATCCACTTCCATAAACCCCAAAGTTATTCCATATGAGTCCACTATACCTTCCTATATATGTGGTATCTACCTGCCGTTCCAAGTAAATTTGTATGTGCCAAACTCTAAACCTTCAAATGAAATTCTGTTTTGTATGCTCGAATAGCTCATGTATCAACTAGGGCTGTATGTATCTTCCATGCTAGGCGGGTTATTCTCAAGAGGAGTGGACTCTGCTCCTCACTCACGAGAAAATGGCTGGTCACGGGATGCAGTCCATGCTTTATGCAAATCAAATCGAAATAATTGCAAACAAAACTCCCCCGGGACTCTTGTTAGTTGGAGGCACTCGTTGTTTCGAGCAAGCCATGGATTGATGCTTGTTGGTAGAGGGGGAGTATAAACTTTACCATTCTGTTTGGGAACCGCCTATAATGTGTGTAGCATGGAAGATATCGAGATCTCTCGGTTGTTATGTTGACAATGAAAGTATGTCGCTCAAAATATTATTTATCTCTATTTCAAAATCGAGCTCTGGCACCTCTACAAATCCCTGCTTCCCTCTGCGAAGGGCCTATCTATTTACTTTTATGTTGAGTCATCACCCTCTTGTTAAAAAGCACCAGCTAGAGAGCACCACTATCATTTGCATCCATTACTATTAATTTATATTGGGTATGACTATGGCTAGATCTCTTTTACCATGAATTACAATGTTTAGTCAGTCCTTGATCTTTAAAGGTGCTCTGCATTTATGTTTTGCGGTCTCAGAAAGGGCTAGCGAGATACCACCCTGTTATATCATATTGTGATTGTTTTGAGAAAGTGTTGTCATCCGAGATATATTATTATTGCTCGCTAGTTGATTATGCCATTGACATGAGTAAACATGAGACCTAAGTGTTATTGTGAATATGGTTAGTCATAATCTTGCTGAAAACTTGAATCTTGGCTTTACATATTTACAACAACAAGAACAAAGCGAGTTTGTAAAGTTTTCTTTATCACTTTCGGTTTATCAACTGAATTGCTTGAGGACAAGCAAGGTTTAAGCTTGGGGAGTTGATATATCGTCTCCAACGTATCTACTTTTCAAACACTTTTGCCCTTGTTTTGGACTCTAACTTGCATGATTTGAATGGAACTAACCGGACTAACGCTGTTTTCACAAAATTGCCATGGTGTTATTTTTGTGCAGAAATAAAAGTTCTCGGAATGACCTGAAACTTCACGGAGATTATTTTTGGAAATAATAAAAAATATTGGCGAGAGAAGCAAGGCCAGAGGGCCCACACCCTTTCCACGAGGGTGGGGGCGCCCCACCTCGTGGGCCCCCTGGTGCTCCTTGACCTCAACTCCAACTCTATATATTCATGTTAGGGAGAAAAAAATCAGAGAGAAGGATTCATCGTGTTTTCACGATCACAGACCGCCAAGCCCTAAACTCTCTTGGGAGGCTGATCTAGAGTCTGTCGGGGCTCGGAGAGAAATCCGTCGCCGTCGTCATTCCTCCATCACAAATTGCATGATGCTCACCGCCGTGCATGAGTAATTCCATCGTAGGCTTGCTGGATGGTGATGGGTTGGATGAGATTTATCATGTAATCGAGTTAGTTTTGTTGGGTTTGATCCTAGTATCCACTATGTTACGAGATTGATGTTGCTATGACTTTGCTATGCTTAATGCTTGTCACTAGGGCCGAGTGCCATGATTTCAGATCTGACCCTATTATGTTTTCATGAATATATGTGAGCTCTTGATCCTATCTTGCAAGTCTATAGTCACCTACTATGTGTTATGATCCAGCAACCCGAAGTGACAATAATCGGGACCACTCCGGTGATGACCGTAGTTTGAGGAGTTCATGTATTCACTATGTGTTAATGCTTTGGTCGGTACTCTATTAAAGGAGGCCTTAATATCCCTTAGTTTCCATTAGGACCCGCTGCCACGGGAGGGTAGGACAAAAGATGCCATGCAAGTTCTTTTCCATAAGCACGTATGACTATATTCGGAATACATGCCTACATTACATTGATGAATTGGAGCTAGTTCTGTGTCACCCTATGTTATAACTGTTGCATGAATAATCGCATCCAGCATAATTCTCCATCACTGATCTAATGCCTACGAGATTTTCACATATTGTTCTTCGCTTATTTACTTTTACGTTGTTGCCGTTACAATCACTACAAAACCCAAAAATATTACTTTTGCTACCGGTACCGTTACTTCCATACTACTTTGCTACTAAATACTTTTCTACAGATACTAAGTTATCCAGGTGTGGTTGAATTGACAACTCAACTGCTAATACTTAAGAATATTCTTTGGCTCCCCTTGTGTCGGATCAATAAATTTGGGTTGAATACTCTACCCTCGAAAACTGTTGCAATCCCCTATACTTGTGGGTTATCAGTGCTATTCTAGGACAAGAGTTGATAAGAAATTGAATGTTATTCATTATGCTAGTAAAACTCTAGAGCGATTGCTCAAAGAAATTATGCTACTATTGAAAAGGAATTCTTAGCGGTGGTGTTTGCTTGTGATAAATTTAGATCTTATATTGTTGATTCCAAAGTAGCATTCACCTGAGACCATGCTGTTATTAAATATCTTATGGAAAGAAAGATGCTAAACCTAGACTTATTAGTTGGGTTCTCTTGTTACAAAATTTGATTTACATATCATTGATAGAAAAGGGCTGAGAACCCGATGGCTGATAACTTGTATAGGCTTGAAAATGTGTTTGATGACCCACTACCTATTGATAATAGTTTTCCTGATGGCGATTAGCTGCAAACAATGTTGCTAATAGTACTCCTTGGTATCTGACTATGCTAATTTCATTTTGCTAAATATTTACTACCTAGCTTTACATACCAGCAAAAGAAAAAATTCTTCTATGATTTAAGACATTACTTTTGGGATGACTCACATCTTTCACTCTGACGGGATCTTGCTAACGTGACACTATGATCGAGAGACCCTTCGACGAAACTGTGTGCGATGCCATAATCGCAAAAGGTGGTGTAAAAAACCATTAAAACAGGTGCAAAACATTTGCGATGGAGGATGCATCAAACACGGTTCAGATTTTAGTTGCGTGTGTGATTCAGGCCACACAGTTAACCCATTCAAACTGTTTGCGATGAGGCAGAACAACAGAAACGGGCAGCCATATCAATGTGTGTGCGATATCGGACATCTGATTCGCTCAGATGAACCGTTTGCTATTAGGGAGTGCAACATAAGCGGTTAGCGAGATCAAGGTGTGTGTTATATAGGGCATACGATTCACTCGGATGAACTGTTTTCGATTAGCGAGCATAGCGAAGCAGTTCAACAACAAGATGTGTGTGATATGTGGCAAACAGCCGACTTGGATGAACTGTTTGCAATGAGAAATTACAACACATACGGTTAATATAGTTAGTTCGTGTGTGATTCTGTGTGTACAAAAAACTTTGAAAAATGCAAACTAGTTGGTTGTGGTGGCTAGGAGTATCGCACACGATGTGTCTGCGAGTACTCGTGTGCGATGATTAGTAAGTTACACATACGTTTCCTTATGTTAACACTTGTGTGATAAATAACACGTGGCATCAGATACGGTATTCGGGTTGTGTGTGTGCTCCACTTAGTCTTCCTGCGCTCCACATGGATGAATTGTAAAATCCACGCATATTCCCTCACCGGTTTCCCGCCACCAGCTAATGGCTTGCTGCATATGACCCAGGCAGCAACGCACCGCCGCGACACTCTGCGAAGATCTAGTCCTCACCCATCTACCATGTGACGCCCCCGATTTAATCGTACACTAATCATGCACGCAAATGTGTACGATCAAGATCGAGACTCACGGGAAGATATCTGTGAGAACTCTACAAATAAAATAAGTCATACAAGCCCGGGGCCTCGAGGGCTCGAATACAAGTGCTCGATCATAGGCGAGTTAAGCGGAAGCAACAATATCTGAAACAGACATAAGTTAAACAAGTTTGCCTTAAGAAGGCTAGCACAAAGCTGGGATCTGAGATCGAAAGAGGCGCGGGCTTCACTGCACAGGATCCTCCTAAACTACTCACAGTGCGTCATCCGCGGGCTGCGTAGTAGTAGGCACCCCAGTGTAGTAGTCGTCATCGGCGGTGGCGTCGCTCTGGGCTCCATCGTGCAGTTGCGACAATCGAGTAGAGGTAGGGAAAAGGGGAACAAGGCAACCGTGAGTACTCATCAAAGTACTGCAAGCAAGGAACTACACTACATATGCATGGATATATGTGTAAAGGGCCATATCGATGGACTGAGCTGCAGAATGCGAGAATAAGAGGGGATAGCTAGTCTTATCGAAGACTAAGCACGGTCACTGTCTTGCAACAGGTAGAAGAGGTAGGTTGAAGTCCTCCAAATAACATCACATAGCAATAATCCTACCGGCGATCCCTCCTCGTAACCACGAGAGAGGCGACCACGGTTGTATCTCGCACTTGGAAGGTGTGTTTTATTAAGAATCCGGTTCTAGTTGTCATAAGGTCAAGGTACAACTCCAAGTCGTCCTGTTACGAAGATCACGGCTATTCGAATAGATTAACTTCCTGTGGGGTGCACCAACTTACCCGCCGCAGTCCCATTTGGCGGACACACTTTCTGGGTCATGCCCGGCGCGGAAGATCAACACGTCGCAGCCCACCTAGGCTCAACGGAGAGGCCAGCACGCGGTCTAAACCTAAGCGCGAGGGTGCAGGCCCATCTCCTGAGCACACACCTTGCGTTGCGTCTGTGACGGAAGCAGACCTAGCCTAGTGGCGTTCGGTCCAATCCGGCAGCGCCGCTTCGATCATTGGCGTCACGAAGTGCCGGTGATACCACGGCGGGATACCCATAACTACTCCAGCGTAGATGGTTAGTGCGTATAGGCTCGTAGCCAACTCAGATCAAATACCAAGATCTCGTTAAGCGTGTTAAGTATCATGAGCGCGAGCAGGCCAGGCCCACCTCTCTCCTAAGCGGTCTCAACCTGCCTGTCGCTCCGCCACAAAGATCCACTGCGGGTGCTCCACCAGCCGACCGACTTTAGTCTCCACATGTATCATGTATAAAGTATATAGTATATACCGTGATCACCTCCCGGTGATCACGGCCCGATCTTATAACACGTGAGGCGAACAAGAATGTAGGGCCACAGATGAATATACTAGCAGCCTATACTAAGCATATAGGATGGCGGGTAAAAGTAACAACTTGATAGTAACAAGGACGGGCTATGCATCGGGATAGGTATATGAGAAAGCAGTAACATGCTACACTACTCTAATGCAAGCAGTATAGAGTAGAATAGGCGATATCTGGTGGGGATGCATTACTGTAGGGCAATTTTCAGACATTAGAAGGGTGGGCTTCTAGGAAATTACATGCCAACTTAAAAGTATTCAAGAAAAATTCTAAATGTTAATGTGATAATTTTTAACATATGTTGCTGCTAGAACAATACAGTCCAAGTAAAATAATGATTCTTTGAGAATTCGAAATAGAGAATTATTGAAGCGACAAAGAATGCTTCCACGAGTTTAAAAACAAACTTTAAAATGTTTATCGGTCTTCAAAACATTTAAAAGTACAAGGATAAGTCTAAAGCGGAGGTTCCTTGCAAAAATAAAATAAAAACTTCATAGAGTTGCGTCTTAAAAGCGAGGCAAGCGTCTCATTGGCATGTTGAACAGCTCGAGAGATTCATCATTGGTCACTCATACTTTCGTTTAAGAATATTAATCATATGGTTGCATGGGGAAGCATGGAATAACCTTGGAAATATTATATATAATAATCTTAAAGAAAAGAAATCTTCATATGTATTTACTCATTGCTAAAGTAGGAACATAATATTGATAGGTTATGAAAATAGTCAATAAAATATATTGACAACTATTTTGCACATCTATTTTCTACAAGATTGAAAGAAAATAAAACGTATGTAAACTTTCGATGTACAATATTGTAAACTTCTAATAATTTCTAGACCGTGCAGGAGCACGGGTTGGCGACTAGTTTTAAAACTAACTAAAATGGGTTAATTAGTGGGTGGGCCCCTGTAGTCAGTGTCTAATTAGGTTTTAGTTAATTAAGTAAATTAATTAGCAGTGTATATATTTGTTTTTATTTGTTTTATGGCATGGGGCCACTTTGTCGATGGCGATAGCGCCACGTCGGCCACGTTGACTGGGTCAATCCAGTCAACGGGGCCCTCAGGACCCACTGGTCAGCGACACAAAGGCGGGGGCCACTGCGCCACGTCGGCGTCGGCGCCGGAGCGACTCCGGCGAGGCAAAAGCAGCCGGCGGTGCGGGAGGCTGCGGGATTTGGCTACAAGCCACCAAAATCGGCAGCGGGGGTTGCGTTGAGCGGAGTCGATGCGCGTCTACTAGGACGGTGGCGTCGCGGAGTTCGTCGAAGCCGGTGGCGAAGCCAGCGGATCACGGAGCTTCGGGCATGGGCGGCTCTGGCGAGAGAGAACTGGCAGGGGGCGAGATAGAGTGCGTTGGGGCCACAGAGGCGTCTTTGAAACGGCGGCAGCGGTCGGACCGAAACCACGCTTGCGGTGGCCTCGGCGGAGGCTTCGACCGCGGCAGCGGAGGAGGTTTGCGCAGGGAGGCGAGCCACGGGATGCGGTGAGCTAGGAGGAGGAGGAGGTTCGGCGGGAGCGGCCGGCGGGAAGCTTGGCGCTGGCGCTGGCCAGCGTCAGCGGCGGCAGTCAGGCGTCCTAGGGAGGAAGCGAAGGGGGCTCACGGGGGTTAGTAGGGGTTGAGGCAGCGGGCTCGGCGGCAGGGAAGACCAGCGAGGAGGAGGGCGAGGCGGCGTCGTGTGGCAGTGGGGCGCCCGGTGTTGGGTGGTTCGGGGGGGGCGGTGGTCTCCTCCCTGATCTAGATCGGGCGGAGGAGCGGGCGATGCGGGAGGGGGTGAGTGGGTGGAGTGGGGTGTCGGTGGGGGTCGTGGGTGGACCAAGGGGATAAGGGGATGCCGGTGGGCAGTGGGCAGCCCGATTGGGCCTATCTTGGCTTGGCTAGGCTGGGCCTTGAGTCCAGCGAGGGGGAGGGCTTCTCTTTCCTTTTCCTTTTTATGCTAGTTTAGTTTTTTTCTCTTTTGTATTTCCTTTTCTTTTATTTATTTACTTTTCTGTTTTAATTCATTTAAACATATTTAGGCATTTATAAAAATGGGTTTGTTGCACCATAATTAACTTTGTAATATTTGACAACCCCTATCATTTTAGTTTTAATTTTTTGAAAACTTTTATTGCCATCATAAATTTGAATTGAATTTGAAACAGTTTTGATTTAACCGTGATTAACTCGATGTGAGGTGGCGTGGCACCATCAGCGTGAGATTCTGTAGCATGATTATCCGGGCGTTACAAATCTCCTCCACTACAAGAAATCTCGTCCGAGATTTAGGAGGTAGAAGGAAAGAGTGCGGGGTATTCATCACGAAGGCGATCCTCGCGTTCCCGGGTGGCCGTCTTCATAGTGATTCGACCCTTTGGACTTTGAGGAACTTGATAAGCCCGGCGTGTGTGGCGTTCAGCTTGGTGAGAATGCGGACGGATGCTCTTTATAGGAGAGGTCTGTTGCAATTCGAGCACTTCATGGTCCTTTGCTCGGATTGGGTCCTTGAAGCAGCGTCGGAGTTGTGACACGTGGAACACATCGTGAACACGAAAGGTTCGGCGGAGCTCGATTGATATGCCACTTTTCCGCCTTTCGAGAATAGTGAATGGGCCAATATAGCGAGCTAGCTTGCCCTTGATCGGCGGTGAGCACCCTTCATTGGTGTAGCGTGAAGATAGGCCTTTTGCGAGTTGATAGACCATGTCTTTATGATAGCGGTCATAATTACTCTTTTAGCGTGGTGGCGGTCTTGAGATTCTCGCGAATAATGCGGACTTGTTCTTGGCATGTTGGATAATATCCGGACGAAGAGTGGGCGTTCCCGATTTCGACCCGATTCGGAGGGTTCGGCACTTTAGTCCATATAACACTTGAAGGGGCCATCTTGGACTAGCTTGATAGCTATTATTATAAGAGAACTCAGCATCGGGAGATTCCTCCCATTTCTTGCGAAGGAAATAACACAAGCTCGAAGCATGTCTTGAGAACTTGGTTGACACGTTCAACTTGCCCTATGATTGCGGATGAAGCGCGATCTTGAAAGATAAATGAGTCCCCATAGCTTCTTGAAAACTTGCGAGAATCTTGAAGTGAATAAGCTGCCACGGTCGGCGATAACCAATGGAATACCGTGAAGTGAAACGATTACGGACATATAGAGAGTTGCAAGTGACTAGCGGTGATCGTTTCTTTGACCGCGGAAAATGTGCAACTTTAGAAAGCGGTCGATGGCGACAAGAATAGCATCATTACCTTTCTGCGACTTGGGAAATCCGGTGGCGAAGTCCATTTCAACATGGTCCCATTTCCATTCAGGAATAGAGATAGGTTGCGAGTTCAGCGGGCCTTTGATGTTACGCTTTGATCTGACGGCAAGCGTCACATTCAACAACATAACGAGCAATGTCTTGCTTCATATTAGACCACGGAATCTCGGCGAATGTCTTGGTACATCTTTGTACTACGGGATGGATACATAGAAGCGTATCATGAGCTTCTTTCATAACCTCTGAGTCATATTCAGGTTTTCCTTCTTACATGGCACCACTAAGCGGCCTTTGAAGTACAAAGCGCCATCATCGGCAATAGTGAAGAATGAGGATTTCCTTCTTTGAGGTCGCTTAATCTTGTAGACTTGAGTCATATCCTGCATTGTCTTGATGGAGCCACGAGATCGGGTTCGACAGCCGGGTAAAGAGGAACCACAGGAAACAACACGGAGATTCATCTTGCGGAACTCGGAGGAGGGGCGAAGTGCACGGAGGAACAATATGGAGGTTCACTTTCGAATTCTTCAACAAGTGAGGCTGAACTTTGTGAACCTAAAGGTGGTTCTGATAAGACTTGTGGCTCAAGGCATCAGCCATTACATTAGCCTTGCAGGGTATAGGAAATACCCAAATCAAAATCTGCAGAGTCTCCATCCATCTCTGGCAGCGGAGGTTCAGGTCTGGCTGAGTAAGCAGATACTTCAGACTTTGGTGGTCGGTGAAGATCTACTTAGCGATTACGAGTAGGTAATGTCGCCCTTGTTTTAAGCGCATGAATGGCAGCAAGTTCGAGGTCGTGAACTGGGTAGTTCTCTTCGTGAGGCGCAATTGTCGAGAGGCATAAGCAACCACTGCGCTCTTGCATTAGGACACAGCCCAATCCTTGGCGGGAAGCGTCGCGATAAATGTGAAGTCCTTCTTAGTATCGGGAGGAACTAGCCTTTGGGGCAGAAGTCAACTTGTCTTTGAGTGCTGAAACTTTCGACATTTATCATCCATTGGAACTTGCGCCCTTATGCAACAGGTTAGTCGGAGGCTGGCAATCTTGGAGAAGTTCTCGACGAATCGGCAATAGCTGGCGAGACCGAAAAACCGACTTATGCGTTCTTGGAGGAGTCAATCGAGAATAGTCGAACTCTTTCGGGGTTGGCGGCAATACCATCCTTAGAGATGACATGCCCAAGATAGGTTACTTGAAGCGAATTCACATTTGGAGAACTTGGCATAGAGTTGATGCTCTCGTAGCTTTTCGGCACAAGGCGAAGATGTTGACATGCTCTTCTTCGTTCTTAGAAAATACGAGGATATCATCCGGATAAACCCGACGAACTTGTCGAGGTAATCCATGAATATATAGTTCATCGAGGCGAGAGAAGGTGGCTGGAGCATTGGTTAAGCGAAGGACATGGCGGTGTACTCGTATGAACCATAACGAGTCACAAAGGCGGTCTTGGGGATATCCTCCTCACGAACAAGGATCTGGTGGTAACCCAACCTCAAGTCTAGTTTAGAGAACACTGATGAACCAGCTAGTTGATCATACAGATCATTTATCCGAGGAAGAGGATACTTATTCTGAATGGTAGCTTGGTTTATAGGATGGTAGTCTTGGACCAATCGGTTTGTCCCATCCTTCTTCTTGACAAAGAGAAGGGGCTCCCCAAGGAGAGCAACTTGGGCGAATGAAACCACTTTGAAGAGATTTGTCGATTTCCTCCTTGAGCTCAAGGAGTTCATCGGTGACATCTTGTAGGAATTAAAGCAGCTATAGGAGTGGTGCCTGGTTTCAAGTTGATGGCGAATTGACAGCTCTAGCGAGGGAATCCTGGAAGTTCTTGAGGAAAGGCGTCACGGAAATCGCAAATGGCGAGGAATGTTTTCAATGCCCTCGAGGGTGCGGCGTTCAATGCATTCAATGCATAGAGCCTTGCCTCGGCATCTGAACAGACGAGCATTGTAGCTTATTATTTCATCGAAGGGTGTAGCAGATGGGCGGTCTTAGTGGCATAAGCGATTGAAGCGATATCGCTTTCAACCAATCCATCCCCAAAATGAGGTCGATGTTAGGCGTCTTGAGGATAATGGGTGAGGCATAGAATTCCAGCCCTTGATTTCCACGGGGCGTCGGCGCCAACCATGGAGGTTTGACATTGTCCCAAGGGGTTTTACCACTACCGAAGAGTTCATCTCCTCACATAACGTCGTGCTTGTATGCAAAATCTTGACATGAATGAATCGATGCTCTGAATCGAATAAAGCAGATCTGAGTCTTGAATTCTGAGTGTACCCATCACGATGGCAGGCTGGTCTTGAGCTTCGTTCGGATCAACGTGGTTGGCATGAACTTCGACCATAAGGCTTGGCATTGTTGTTGCGGGGTTGGTTGCTTCCACGACCCGATCATTTGGAAGGGCCGGCTGATTACTGGTTACGGTTGCATTCTCTATACGGTGCCTGGTTGACCACACGAAGCACAAACCATTATTGGGAGTGGGAGCAGGGCTTGGGGTGGTGGGCTGGGAGCTTTGGCTGCCTAGTTGGAGTAAGCGGGGCGAGGTGCAGCATAGCTCTGCCTTGGAAGCAGGTGCATTAATTTGGTACATCTTGTTGGGAATCCATATCTTGCAACCTGCGAGGGCGGGCCGAAGATGAGCCCGTGTCGCGGTTGTGCTGTTAGAGCTCTGGTATTCCTGCAGACCAGTTTCGACATTGATAGCCTTGTTCACCAAGGTGGCGAAATCAGCAAAGTCGTGCACTAGAAGTGCGAGCTTGATGTCAGCTTGAGGGACGTCACGGAATTTCTCTTGTCTGCGTGCATCGGTTGCAATATCCTCTTCACCATAGCGAGACAAGTCCGAGAACTCTTGGCGATAAGCTTCAGATCTTGTTGCCTTGGGTGAGGTTGCGGAACTCACGCTTCTTCGGTCCATGACTCCTTGAGGATGAAGCGGGCACGAAAGCAACTTGGAAGTTTGGCGGTGATGATTGTTCCAAGCTGGCGAAATCGCTGTGGCTGTCCCACCATTGAGTTGCGGGTCCCTTGGGAAGAAGGAAGCAAAAGTGACATAGTGGCGGGGGCTACATCGTGAGACTCCATCTCATAGGTGATGTCACGGAGCCATTCATCGACATCCAGTGGCTGGGTTGAGCTGTGGTACACACTTGGGTTGGCGTATGAAATCCTGCGAGTTGTTGTGTTTGGCTCTTTGGTTCATATTAGGGCGAAGCGAGCCATCATGTTCTCCATGAGTGGCGATTCATCTCAAGCTGTTGGATCATACCAGCCATGTACTCGGCGGTGGTGGGAAGTTGCCACCACGACCACGACCAGCTGGTCTAACCATCCTGCTAATATATAACGAGGTAGTTCAGAATTTGAGAAATTATGCAAGGACAAGAATCATTCATGATGAAACATGCATAATTAAAGCACACGATAGAAACCACATAGTAGTCGGCATATCTTACAAAGGGGTCATGCATAGAGTTTGGTACACGAGTTGATTACATAGACTAAGACATCATAAGCGGCACTTGAGCTCATGGCGAATGCATCTAACATTAACAAGCAAGCCTACATCAGTCCCAGCGATGCTGCGGAGGTGGCTGTAGCTGAAAGCTGATAGTGTGGCAGCGGATAGTCCTCCACGTCGGTGACACAGGGGCGCGGATACTCAGTGCAGAACCCGGCGACCAAGTGGTAGAAGAGGACCAAGTGCGGGAGAGTAGCCTCCCACCTCGGCCAACCGACACCACAGGGCATCACGGTCTGGCTGGGTAGATCGCAGAGCAGCAGCTCTGGATCGGACAAAGGGTGCAACAGCGTCGAAGCAGTAAAGGTGTTGCGGGTGATGTACAACTCGTGGCGAAGAGCTCGGTTAGCTCGATCCAGCCCATCGACATGCAGAACAAAGTTACGATGGTAGAAGGAGCTCTCTGGTGACGATGGAGTAGGCAGCGGTGTAGTAACCCTCCTCACCAACATCGAGGCGATAGCAATGTGCACGAAGGGGAGGTGTCCAACTCTCGATACTCTCCACGAAGGCGTGTCGAGCAGCATAAGCGACATCGTGGACTGCCATATCGATAGTCACCCCAACACCATGTGCGGTGTGCAGCCGATGGTGGAGTCATACTCCCAAGAGTAGAGGTGGGCGATGGCTCGGTCTGCTCTGGTTAAAGTCTGGTACTCCTCAAAGGCGGTGTACTCGGGGTGCGGCGATAACCGGATAGGTCATCATCTCTGCTAGCACGCGGTGATCCCGAGCACCAATGGCCGTCGTGTGGCGCCACGACCTACCTCGTGGGTTCCATCGAAAACAAGATGTTTCAAAGAGTCAAATGACATGTGGAAATTGATCAAAATACAATTCAAGAAATAACTATGGCTTTATCCAACTTTGGGGTGAATGTGGTCACGGGATCCTAGTGTTAGTTAGTAAATTTGTTTAACCCGAGTAGAAGAGAGTTGAGTCGAGTAAAGGTCGAGGTAAAAGATCCTAGTACCACCCGATGGCGGCGTGGGCCGTAAGGCACACAGCCAAGTTAGTAAAGTTTTGCAATGTCTAGACTCGACTTGACCAAGGAGTGTGGAAGGGATTCCTCTGAGGCGATCGGCTCGATACCAACTTGTGGCGCCCCGATTTAATCGTACACTAATCATGCGCATAAAGGTATGCGATCAAGATCGAGGACTCACGGGAAGATATCACAACACAACTCTACAAATAAAATAAGTCATACAAGCATCATAATACAAGCCGAGGGCCTCGAGGGCTCGAATACAAGTGCTCGATCATAGGCGAGTCGTGGAAGCAACAATATCTGAAACACAGACATAAGTTAAACAAGTTTGCCTTAAGAAGGCTAGCACAAAGCTGGGATCTGAGATCGAAGAAGCGCGGGCCTCTGCAGGATCCTCCTAAACTACTCTGGTGCGTCATCATGGGCTGCTGCGTAGTAGTAGGCACCTCCGGTGTAGTAGTCGTCATCGGCGGTGGCGTCGCTCTGGGCTCCATCGTGCAGTTCTGCACAATCGAGTAGAGTAGGGAAAAGGGGAACAAGGCAACCGTGAGTACTCATCAAAGTACTACATAAGCAAGGAACTACACTACATATGCATGGATATATGTGTAAAGGGCCATATCGGTGGACTGAGCTGCAGAATGCGAGAATAAGAGGGGATAGCTAGTCTTATCGAAGACTAAACCACGGTCACTGTCTTGCAGCAGGTAGAAGAGGGTAGGTTGAAGTCCTCCAAATAACATCACATAGCAATAATCCTACCGCGATCCCTCCTCGTAACCACGAGAAGGCGACCACGGTTGTATCTCGCACTTAGAAGGTGTGTTTTATTAAGAATCCGGTTCTAGTTGTCATAAGGTCAAGGTACAACTCCAAGTCGTCACATTACGAAGATCACGGCTATTGAATAGATTAACTTCCCTGCTGGGGTGCACCAACTTACCCGGCACGCTTGATCCCATTTGGCGGACACACTTTCTGGGTCATGCCGGCGCGGAAGATCAACACGTCGCAGCCCACCTAGGCTCAATGAGAGATGCCAACGCGCGGTCTAAACCTAAGCGCGTGAAGTGCAGGCCCATCGCCCGAGCACACACACGTTGCATCTGTGACGGCAGACCTAGCCTAGTGGCGCTCCGGTCCAATCGGTAGCGCCCGCTCGATCATTGGCGTCACGAAGTGCCGGTGATACCACGGCGGGATACCCATAACTACTCCAGCGTAGATGGTTAGTGCGTATAGGCTCGTAGCCAACTCAGATCAAATACCAAGATCTCGTTAAGCGTGTTAAGTATCCATGAGCGCCCGAGCAGGGCCAGGCCCACCTCTCTTCTAAGCGGTCTCAACCTGCCTGTCGCTCATACACAAAGATCCACTTTCATGGTGCTCCACCGGCCGACCCGACTTTAGTCTCCACATGTATCATGTATAAAGTATATAGTATATACCGTGATCACCTCCCGGTGATCACGGCCCGATAATATACACAGTGAGACGGACAAGAATGTAGGGCCACAGATGAATATACTAGCAGCCTATACTAAGCATATAGGATTGCGGTAAAGGTAACATGATAGTAACAAGGGCAGGCTATGCATCGGGATAGGTATAACGAAAGCGATAACATGCTACACTACTCTAATGCAAGCGGTATAGAGTAGAATAGGCGATGTCACGGTGATCAAGGGGGCTTGCTGGTTGCTCGGCAAGAGAGAATTAAATCAACACGTAGTCGAGCTGAGGCGGCGGCGTCGGTCTCGTAGTCTACCGAGAGAAGAGGGAAGAAACAATGAATACCATGTAAGCAGATGCATATCGATGCATGACATGACAAATAACGATGCTAGGCGTGCCCTAACGTGGTATGAGGTGGCACGGTTAAGAAACATCAGGAAAATATCCCGGTGTTTACGTGTTTTGAGCGGAAGGGCGGAGGAAAAGTTGCGAGTTCGATAGGTTAGGGGTGTGTGGCGGACGAGCGGATTGCGTATCGGATTCGTCTCGTCGTTACGAGCAACTTTCATGTTGAAAATATGTTAATCCGATTCTGGATTAAAAGATATGATTTTCTAAAGATTTTATTAGTTTACGGAATTTAATTAATTATTTAATCAACATTATCCAAAAGCAGTGTGTGATGATGTAGGCATGACATCGAGTGATGTCAAGCAGGTCAGCTGAGTGGTTGACCGGTCAAACTAAACAGTGGGTCGATGGGACCCACATGTCGTGTCAAGAACCTTATGAGTTTTAAAACTAACTAAAATGGGTTAATTAGTGGGTGGGCCCCTGTAGTGGTGTCTAATTAGGTTTTAGTTAACTAACTAAATTAATTAGCAGTGTATATATTTGTTTTATTTGTTTTATGGCATGGGGCCCTTTGTCGATGGCGTGCCGCCACGTCGGCCACGTTAGTGGGTCAATCAGTCAGCGGGGCCTCTCGAGACCCAGTCGGTGACAGGCGGGGGCCCGCTGCGCCACGTCGGCGTCGGCGCGGGCGACTCAGCGAGGCAAAAGCGGCGGCGCCGGGAGGCTGCTGAGGATTTGGCTCTGAGCCACCAAAATCGGCCAGGGGTTGCGTTGAGCGAAGTCGATGCGCGTCTACTAGGACCGGCGGCGTCGCGGAGATTCGTCAGCCTTGGCCGCGGCGGCGAGGCGGATCACCGGAGCTTCGGGCATGGGGAGGCTGGCCGGGGGCGAGATAAGTGCGTTGGGGCCACAGAGGCGTCTGAAACGGCAGCAGCGGTCGAGCCGCGAGCCACACTGCGGTGGCCTCGGCGGAGGCTTCGACCGCAGCGGGAGAAATGGCTGCAGCAGAGGCGAGCCCGCAGGATGCAGTGAGCTAGGAGGAGGAGGAGGAGGTTCGAGGCGGGGCGGCCCGGCCTTGGCGAAGCGGCTTGAGCGGCAGCGGCGCGGGGCGCGTCGGCGGCGGCAGTCAGGCGTCCCTAGGGAGGGCGAAGGGGGGGCTCACGGGGTTAGTAGGGAGTTGAGGCAGCGGGCTCGAGGCGGCGGGAAGACCGGCGAGGAGGGAGACGAGGCGGCGTCGTGTGTGTGGTGGGGCGCCCGGCGTTGGGTGGTTCGAGGGCGGCGGTGGTCTCCTCCCGATCGGATCGAGGCGGAGGCAGGCGATATGGGAGGGTGAGTGGGTGGAGTGGGGTGTCGGTGGGGGTCGTGGGTGGACCGAGGGGATAAGGGGAGGCCGGCTGGGCCAGGTGGGCTTGGCTCAGTTGGGCCTATGGCGGCTTTGGCTAGGCTGGGCATGATCCAGCGGGGGGGGGGCTTCTCTTTCCTTTTCCTTTTTTTATGCTAGTTTAGTTTTTTTCTCTTTTGTATTTCCTTTTCTTTTATTTATTTACTTTTCTGTTTTAATTCATTTAAACATATTTAGGCATTTATAAAAATGGGTTTGTTGAACCATAATTAACTTTGTAAATTTGACAACCCCGAACATTTTAGTTTTAATTTTTTGAAAACTTTTATTGCCATCATAAATTTGAATTGAATTTCGAAACAGTTTTGATTTAACTTCGTGATTAACTACGTGTGTGAGGTGGCGTGGCACCATCAAGCGTGATTCTGTAGCATGATTATCGGGCGTTACATACCATTAGTTATTCCAAGCATGTCGGGAAGCGACCAAAGCTTCCCGTCGCGCCTACCGCATTACATCTTGGCGAGGAGAGCGGCGGGCTTGGTCGAGGCAAGAGCTTCATCGGCGGTCAGGCACCATGGCCCATCGGCGATGATATCGGTGTCACGGTCCTTGCGAGCACAATTGACATATTGCGGAGGAGGTGTGATAAGCGGTTTGCCATCCACCGTGCAAAGATCTAGAGCTACTACGCGGCATGATCGGCGACCCACCGAAGAGCCGCCGTCACCGGTGCTCATTGAGAGCTGATGCCCCACAAGGAATGGGCGGAGGACCTCTGCGATTCAGTCAAGATAAAGGCAGCCTCGGCTTCATCATTGCCGCGGTGGCGTGTCAACCTTGATCCCGATGATGTGGTGGCGAGCTCGGCGCATCCTTGGCGGAGTTAGCGTCCACGATGAAGTAGAACATTGCCAATGTGATTTCTTGAGGATCACGGTGATCGGCGGAATTTGCTACCGGGCTAGAGATATGGAAATGGGCGGTTACGTGGAGTTATCATGCGTGTGATTGCTGTTGTCAAGCTCTTGGAAGAGGCCCGGCAGCCCCAAGAGCCTCCCGGCGCCCGACAACTCCGTGGAGTGGGCGGGTCGGGACACTCGGAATGAATGGCCGCAAGGGTGCTATGCTGATCATGGAGTCCTAGAAGACCATCGTCGGAAGGTCGCTAGCTCAGCCTTTTAGCTTATATTTTATTATAATTGTATGCATATGTAGAACGTGAGTGTTCTGGGCCTTGCCACATTTGGCATTTAAATTATCCTGAATATGTAAGACAATTATTAAAATTATTAACAAGCGCCCTTGTAACTTTGCCTCAACTGACGGCGAGGCCTTGAGGGGCCCAGGCCGGAGGCGCGCGGCGCCGCCTCAATGGCGAGCAACCACGTGGTCAACCTTTTGCCATCAATAATTTTGACCTTGTTTCTCGTCACATTGCAGATTACAAGCATAATAAGTAATTGCAAATCTGTTCACACCTATCAAACTAATATGTGTTCACACTTAGCACGGGCCATAAAAATACCCACTCGAAAATTACTTCACAGTTCCTCTCCTCATCACCCACAAAACTGGTTTTTACATCAAGTCGTCCGCCATGACCCAGTGGGAGGAGTTTAAGGTGGACCTATAACCAGGCAGCAAAACCAAAGCCGTGGAAGCACTAGAGAGGTCCGCCATGAAGCCACAGCCTTGCGAGAGATGTCACAGTGCGCTCTGAACATGAGCGAGCTCTTGATAACCCACAAGTATAGGGGATCATAACAGTTTTCGAGGGTAGAGTATTCAACCCAAATTTATTGATTCGACACAAGGGGGCCAAAGAATATTCTCAAGTATTAGCAGTTGAGTTGTCAATTCAAACACACGGATAACTTAGTATCTGCAGCAAAGTATTTAGTAGCAAAGTAGTATGGAAATGCTTGGTAACTATAGAAAAAGTAATATTTTGGGTTTTGTAGTGATTATATGATATATGAGAAAAGTAAATAAGCGAAGAACAATATATGAAAAGCTTCATTATGCATTGGATCGGTGATGGAGAATTATGCGGATCACGGTTCATCATGTAACGATCGTAACATAGGGTGACCTGAACTAGCTCCAATTCATCAATGTAATGTAGGCATGTATTCCGAATATAGTCATACGTGCTTATGGAAAAGAACTTGCATGACATCTTTTGTCGTACCCTCCCGTGGCAGTGGGGTCAGGCCTCCTTTTAATAGAGTACCGGACCAAAGCATTAACACATAGTGAATACATGAAGTCCTCAAACTACGGTCATCACCGGGAGTGGTCCTGATTATTGTCACTTCGGGGTTGTCGGATCATAACACATAGTAGGTGACTATAGACTTGCAAGATAGGATCAAGAACTCACATATATTCATGAAAACATAATAGGTTCAGATCTGAAATCATGGCTTTTCGGGCCCTAGTGACAAGAATTAAGCATAGCAAAGTCATAGCAACATCAATCTCGAACATAGTGGATACTAGGGATCAAACCTAACAAAACTAACTTCGATTACATGATAAATCTCATCCAACCCATCACCGTCCAGCAAGCCTCGATGGAATTACTCAAACACGGCGGTGAGCATCATGAAATTGGTGATGGAGGATGGTTGATGATGGCGGCGGTGACGGTTTCCCTCTCCGGGCCCAGCGGACTCAGATCAGCCCTCGAGAGAGATTAGAGCTTGGCGGCGACCGTGTCGTAAAACATGATGAATCCTTCTCTCTTATTTTTCTCCCGAATGTGAATATATAGAGTTGGAGTTGAGGTCGGTGGAGCACCGGGGGCCCGAGGCGGCGGCCACAGGGGCGGCGTGCCTCCCACCCTCGTGGACAGGATGTGGGCCCTCGGCCTTGATTCTTTCGCCAATATTTTTTATTATTTCCAAAAATAATCTCCGTGAAGTTTCAGGTCATTCCGAGAACTTTTGTTTCTGCACAAAGATAACACCATGGCAATTCTGCTGAAAACAGCGTCAGTCCGGGTTAGTTCCATTCAAATCATGCAAGTTAGAGTCCAAAACAAGGGCAAAAGTGTTTGGGAAAGTAGATACGACGGAGACATATCAACTCCCCCAAGCTTAAACCTTTGGTTGTCCTCAAGCAATTCAGTTGATAAACTGAAAGTGATAAAGAAAAACTTTTACAAACTCTGTTTGCTCTTGTTGTTGTAAATATGTAAAGCCAGCATTCAAGTTTTCACCAAATATTATGAATAACCATATTCACAATAACACTTAGGTCTCATGTTTACTCATGTCAATGGCATAATCAACTGGCAAGCAATAATAATAAATCTCAGATGACAACAATTTCTCAAAACAATCATGATATGATATAACAAGATGGTATCTCGCTAGCCCTTTACGAGACATAAAACATAAATCTGAGCACCTTTAAAGATCAAGGACTGACTAGACATTGTAATTCATGGTAAAGAGATCCAGTCATAGTCATGCCCAATATAAATTAATAGTAATGAATGCAAATGACAGCGGTGCTCACCAGTGGTACTTTTTAATAAGAGGTGATGACTCAACATAAAGTAAATAGATAGGCCCTTGGCGAGGAGAGCGAGGATTTGTAGAGGTGCGAGCTCGGTTTTTGAAATAGAGATAAAAATATTTTGAGCGACATACTTTCATTGTCAACATAACAACGAGATCGGTGATATCTTCCATACTACACACATTATAGGAGGTTCCCAAACATAATGGTAAAATTCATACTCCCCACCACCAACAAACATCAATCCATGGCGTGTAAAAACAGGTACCTCCAACTAACAAGAGTCCCGGAGGAGTTACTGTTTGCAATTATTTTGATTTGATTTGCTTAAAGCATGGGATTGGGCATCCCGGTGACCAACCATTTTCTCGTGAGTGAGGCCGGAGTCCACTCCTCTTGAGAATAACCCGCCAAGCATGGAAGATCTGAGACAGCCCTAGTTGATACATGAGCTATTCGAGCATGCAAAACAGAATTTCATTTGAAGGTTTAGAGTTTGGCACATACAAATTTACTTGGAACGGCAAGTAGATACCACATATAGGAAGGTATAGTGGACTCATATGGAATAACTTTGGGGTTTAGGGATTGGATGCACAAGCAGTATTCCCGCTTAGTACAAGTGAAGGCTAGCAAAAGACTGGGAAGCGACCAACTAGAGAGCGACAACAGTCATGAACATGCATTAAAATTAATAAACATTGAGTGCGAGCATGAGTAGGATATAATCCATGATGAACATAAATATCGTGAAGGCTATGTTGATTTTGTTTCAACTACATGTGTTGTCGGAGTAAATGACCACGGATAGACTAGCCGGCTCCCCGTGGGACTTCTGAAAATATTACAAGCCATCCAACATCCAGGACGCTGGGCCGCCTTCCCCCGGCCGGCTGTCCCTCGAGGCGGCTGTCGGGGGCGGCCCGCTAATACCTCGGGAAGAAGGCCACAAGAGGCCGGCTTGTGAGCCAACTACCGGAGGGCCGACTCACGTGGCCGGCCACGAAAAGGCCGACTCAAGCCAGCCACCCGGCGTGACCAAGGCCGCACCCTCGAATCTGCACCCACATAGCGGTGATGAGGGCAGGCGTGGCTACGGTGAAGCCTGCCACCCCGCATCCGGGCCAGCGTAGCCACAGTCGCCCGTCTGAGGCGGCCATCACCGTCCGTGGCAACCTTTGTTACCATCTTGACCATGACATCACCCACGGCAGTGTCGATCGACCAGCGGTGGCGGGGCCTCGATCGAGAGAGATGCCCGGCGGCTCGTCCTCCCAGTCGGCTGAGATATGGCGGCTTCCCATAGCCGACTTGTTCCCTCCCTCGAAGGCGCCTCATCAAGGAGACAAGGCGAGGTGAGACTACGGTGATCGCCGCCAAAGCGGCTGCTGTAGTCATGCTTACCGACAAAGCCCTCGTCATCGAGTTGAGGCAATAGTAACCAGCCCCGACAAGGCCCTCGGCGGTGGGGCCAGCTTGTCGACCAAAGCCGACGACGGCGGGACCCACCGGTCAATGGGCCCCGGCGGCCGGAGAAGCCGAAGACAAAGACACTAGCAGCTAGGGCCCGCACCCACCCGGATTACAGTGTACCCACAGAGGTAGGCCTATATAAACCCCGGGGCACCCATGCAAAGGTTGACCTCTTAGAGTTTCGACACCACATAGAGGGAAGAGGAGAGCTAGCCATGCCCTTCTTCTTCCTCTCACCGAACAACTCAAGGAACCTCTTGTAGCCACTTGTTCATCTAGTGATCATGCGGAGACCCAGCGAGAGAAGCGATGGGGTGTTATCTCCACGGAGAGCCCGAAGGCTGGTAGATCGCGCGGCATGCATGTCTTCGCCTCATCCCGTTTCGAGGCAGGCGGCGTCTTATTGGCTCCCACTATGATAAGCCACCCGTTGGCATATGTACGCACCTACCACGACATTTGGCGGCCACCGTGGGGCCGGAGCACCGTCGTCCGGAGACACTGTTACGGGCGGGAACCCTCTTCCTCCCAGGCGTAGGCAGCCCGACACACCCGATGGCGCTTGCCCGGCGGCTGCAAGGCGTCGGCGACAAGCTGGCTGCGCGTGAGCTGCCTCGCCGACCTTCTTGGCGAGGCTCGCATCTCAAGCGAGCCCGCATCCGGCTTGAGCACAGCACTGCCTCGAAACCACCTCGTCGGCCTCCTCGACCAAATCCACGTCTCCAGCGAGCCTGCTGTGGATTTGGGTTGAGTTAACTCCACCAACCCGATGCTTGTCGCTCCGACACAGCATCGCTCGATGCTTCCCACCAGCGTCGTCATCTTGACGACCCGCTCCCCAAACCGACAGGCGTGGCGGTGCCATCACCGAGTGCTAGTCATCGATCACGGCGGCCCCTCTGGCGAAGCGCCCACGATGCCTGGCGGCGCTGCGACCTATCCGCCCCTCTCCCGGCGGCGGCGGCGCCGAGCCTTTGGGCGTGCCGCCCTCGCCCTCCATGCGGAGGGCGGAGGATAACTTCCATGAGGCGCCTCAAGGCCCTGTGTGAAATCGACCGCGCCGCCTGCAACTGCCGCCTCTGATGGGCGAGGCAGATCGGCGTCGTCAAAGCAGCGCGATCATCGCCCGACATGCTGGGAGTGGACCGCCCAGTCTCGCCCGCCCTCGAGAACTTCGTGCGCCCGAGCGGCCGTAGAAAAACTCAGCGGACTGGGGCCCCGAGGCTCCCTATGGCTAAGCGCATCCGGCAAGCGATTGGCGGCGGCGCGAGCGCATGAAGGCAACACCAGCGCGAAAGCCTTCCCAGCGCTGAAACACGGCTCGGCGTCACGCCTACGCCGACTGCGAACGCAGCGCCCGCGCCGCAGCGAATCAAGGACCGGCTGCCGGCCGAACCGGATCTCCGCCGAGTGCGGCGAAGGCGTCCTCGAGCCGTGGAGGCAACCGCCCCTCCTCCGCCTCGCGGAAAGATATCCACCCCCACTTTGTCACGCAATCGACTCTCGTGACCGACTAGGCCCGCGAAAAATCGGTGGCAACGCCCGCCACGGATCGACCGCCTAAGCGCGATCCACAGCGTTGGAAGAAAGAAAACGATGTCGGTCCTCCTTGCTTGACCCCGCATCGCATGAGCCCTTCCCTAAGGGTTCTTGCTCCCAAAGAACACGCCCAAGTACAGCAGCTCTGTGAAGCGGAGGATTGGCTGATCTACTACTCCACGCGATCGGCATAGCGAGCGGCAGCGAGCAGCGTTGCCGTGAAATATGTGCCCTCATGCTTCATGGCGGCTTGAACCTGGCTCAACAGCCTCAAGCCGTATAGCATCAACGATTGGCTAGACTTCACGAAGCCTTCATCATAACTTCACGGCACCTACAGCGGGCTCCCAAGCCCGGACAGCTCTCCTTGTGTGTACAGGACCCCCCGAGTCGACTCGCGACTACCTCACATGTTGGGCAGAGCTCTACAATTCCTGCGAGGGTGCCACGAGGTTCAAGCCATAGAGTACTTCACCGCGGGTGCGAGAAGGCACCCTCCTCAACACAAGCTTCTGCGGCAGGCCGACTACCCTCGGCAGAGTTACTAGTCATAGCGGACAAATGCATAACCGCCGACTCCTCGATGAAGGCCAGGCTCGGGTGGACACCTCGGGAAGGTGCTCAACCCGGCTCCCAAAGCGCCGGTGGCGACTCAGCCGACGTCCGTACAGGGGCGACAACAAGCGCCAAGGGCCCAATGCCGCCTCCAACCCGGTCGGCGGTGGCCACCGTCAGTTTCTGAGCAGCCAGTGACCCAGCAAAGAAGAAGGCGGCAGGCAGCAGCAGCAGCTTTCTCCTGAGCAAGCCCTCGGCGCCCTTGCAAGTTCCATAGCGGCGCCAAAGCCGTCCAACCATCTGACCAGAAGTGCCTTTGGCTCACACAGATCACCAAAGCGAAGGGCTGGTGCCGCCTCCCATGGTGGACAGCCGCCTCCGGCTCCCAATAGCAAATCCGCTTCGACCAGCGATCGGGACCATCAAGGCAGAGTTCCCCAGCAGGCATGCCGCCCTCGTCGTCTTCACAAGCCAGCCTAAAGACCCGGCAGCCAGCGCCAGCTGACACCAAGAAGTCAGCAGGTGCGCCTCCAACAACCCAGAGTACATGCATTGGTCGGAAAGGCCTATCAGTGGGCAGGGCCGACCACCAGGTGATGCCGTCCCGGGCTCTTATGCATTGGTTTTGGAGGCAACTCTAACGGATAGGCTTGTTGCCCGATTCTCCCGCGTCTTGATAGGCGGCGGGAGCGGCATCAACATCTGTGCCGAGACACCATGGAGAAGCTAAACATCAAGGCCAAGCACCTCATGCCAAGCCGGACCCGCGTTCCATGGCATTGTACCCGGCATGTCCTGCTCACCAATCGGCAAGATCAAGATAGATGTTCTCTTTGGAGACAAGGATCATTTTCGTCGAGAAGCGATCTGGTTTGAAGTGGTGGACCTTGAGAGCCCCTTGAAGGAAATATGCCCTAGAGGCAATAATAAAGTTATTATTTATTTCCTTATATCATGATAAATGTTTATTATTCATGCTAGAATTGTATTAACCGGAAACATAATACATGTGTGAATATATAGACAAACAGTATGTCACTAGTATGCCTCTACTTGACTAGCTTGTTAATCAAAGATGGTTATGTTTCTAACCATGAACAAGGAGTTGTTATTTGATTAACAAGGTCACATCATTAGTTGAATGATCTGATTGACATGACCCATTCCGTTAGCTTAACACTTGATCGTTTAGTATGTTAATGCTTTCTTCATGACCCATACATGTTCCTATAACTATGAGATTATGCAACTCCGTTTACGGAGGAACACTTTAGGTACTACCAAATGTCTGGCGTGCTGGGTGATTATAAAAGAGTACTACAGGTGTCTCCAAAGGTACTTGTTGGGTTGGCGTATTTGAGATTAGGTTTTGTCCTCCGATTGTGGGAGAGGTATCTCAGGCCTTCTCGGTAATACACATCACTTAAGCCTTGCAAGCATTACAACTAATGAGTTAGTTGTGAGATGATGTATTACGGAGCGAGTAAAGAGACTTGCGATAGCGAGATTGAACTAGGTATTGGATACCAAGCGATCGAATCTCGGGCAAAGTAACTATACCGATGACAAAGGAACAACGTATGTCGTTATGCGGTTTGACCGATAAAGATCTTACGTAGAATATGTAGGAACCAATATGGGCATCCAGGTTCCGCTATTGGTTATTGACGAGAATGGTTCTAGGTCATGTCTACATAGTTCTCGAACCCGTAGAAGTCCTTACAACAACGTTCGATGGCAGTTCATTATGAGTTTATAAGTATTGATGCACGAAGGTTGTTGAGTCCGGATGTGATCACGGACATGACGAGGACTCTCGAAATGGTCGAGACATAAAGATTGATATATTGGAAGCCTATGTTTGGACTTGGAAGGGTTCGAGTGAAAGCAGGAATTCTAGGAACAGGGGGTTACGGAACCCCGGGGTATATGGGCCTTCATGGGCCACAAGGGAGAAGAGGAAGGGCGGCCAGGTGGGCTGCGCGCCCCTCCCCTCTAGTCCGAATAGGACAAGGAGAGGCGGCGCCCTTCCCTCTTCCCCTCCCAATCCTACTCCAACTAGGACAAGGGGGAGTCCTACTCGGTGGGAGTAGGACTCCTCAGCGCCTCCCCTAGGCTGGCCGCACCCCCCTGGCTCCTTTATATCTGAGGCAGGGGCACCCATGACAAACAAGTTGATCTCTGGATCTTTCCTTAGCCGTGTCGGTGCCCCTTCCACCATATTCCACCGGTCATATCGTCGCGGAGCTTAAGTGAAGCCTGCGCGGAGAAGTCATATCGTCGCGGAGCTTAAGCGAAGCCCTGCGTCGGTGGAGCATCATCATCGTCACCACACCGTCGTCTTGTGGAACTCATCCCGACACTTTCTGGATCGGGCCGGGGATTGTCATCGAGCTGAGCGTGTGCAGAACTTCGGAGGTGCCGTACGTTCGGTGCTTGGATCGGTCGGATCGTGAGGCGTCGACTACATCAACAGCGTTGTTATAGCGCTTCCGCTTCGGTCTCACAGTGCGTGGGCGGACCTCTCCCTCTCGTTGCTATGCCATCACCATGGTCTTGCGTGATCGTAGGAAATTTTTGAAATTACTCGTTCCCCAGCAGTGGTATCGAGCCTGGTTTTATCGTTGATGTCATGTGCGCGAGTAGAACACAAGTGAGTTGTGGGCGATACAAGTCATCTGCCTACCAGCATGTCATACTTTGGTTCAGCGGTATTGTGAGATGAAGCGGCCGGACCGACATTACGCGTGCGCTTCGCGAGACTGGTTTCACCGCTCGAGCACTTTCGTTGCTTAAAGGTGACGGCGGGTGTCTGTCTCTCTCACTTTAGTTGAACCGAGTGTGGCTCGCCCGGTCCTTGAGAAGGTTAAAGCAGTCTATTTGACAAACTATCGTTGTGGTTTTGATCGTGGTAAAGCGGTTCTTGCTCAGCCCGTAGCAGCCCGTAAAACTTGCAACAACAAAGTAGAGGGCGTCTAACTTGTTTTGCAGGGCATGTTGTGATGTGATATGGTCAAGGCGTGATGCTATATTTTATTGTATGAGATGATCATGTTTTGTAACGAGTTATCGACAAGCTGGCGAGAACCATATGGTTGTCGCTTTATTGTATGAAATGCAAGCGCCATGTAATTGCTTTACTTTATCACTAAGGAGTAGCGATGATCGTAGAAGCAATAGTTGGCGAGGCGACAACGATGCTACGATGGAGATCAAGGTGTCGCGCGGTGGCGATGGTGATCATGGCGGTGCTTGGCGATGGAATCACAAGCACAAGATGATGATGACCATATCATATCACTTATATTGATTGCATGTGATGTTTATCCTTTATGCATCTTATCTTGCTTTGATTGGCGGTAGCATTATAAGATGATCTCTCACTAAAATTATCAGAAGTGTTCTCCTGAGTATGCACCGTTGCGAAAGTTCTTCGTCTTTGAGACACCGCGTGATGATCGGGTGTGATAGGCTCTCGTTCAAATACAGCGGGTGCAAAACAGTTGCGCCGCGGAATACTCAGGTTAAACTTGGCGAGCCTAGCATATAACAGATATGGCCTCGGAACACGGAGACCGAAAGGTCGGCGTGAATCATATAGTAGATATGATCAACATAGTGATGTTCACCATTGAAACTACTCCATCTCACGTGATGATCGGACATGGTTTAGTTGATTTGGATCACGTAATCACTTAGATGACTAGAGATGTCTATCTAAGTGGGAGTTCTTAAATAATATGATTAATTGAACTTTAATTTATCATGAACTTAGTCTGGTAGTATTTTGCAAATTATGTTGTAGATCAATAGCTCGCGTTGTTGCTTCCCTATGTTTTTATATGTGTTCCTAGAAAATTGTATTGAAAAATGTTAGTAGCAATGATGCGGATTGGATCCGTGATCTGAGGTTTATCCTCATTGCTGCCATGAAGAATTATGTCCTTAATGCACGCTGGGTGCAGACCTATTGCGCGATCGCTTTGAGCGAGAAGTTATGAGCGTTTGGCTAGCTCAATATGATGACTACTTGATAGTTTAGTGCACCATGTAGCGGCTTAGAATCGGGACTTCAAAGGCGTTTTGAGCGTCATGGACCATATGAGATGTTCAGGAATTGAAGTTAATATTTCAAGCAAATACCGAGTTGAGAGATATGAAGTCTCAACAAGTTCTATAGCTAAAAGATGGAGAGAATCGCTCAACTAGTGAGCATGTGCTCAGATTATGCAGGTACTTCAATCACTTGAATCAAGTGGGAGTTAATCTTCTAGATAAGATAGTGATTGACAGAATTCTCTAGTCACCATCACTAAGTTAGTAGAACTTCGTGATGAACTATAATATGCAAGGGATGACGAAAAGGATTCTCAAGCTCTTGCGATGCTAAAATCGGCGAAGGTAGAAATCAAGAAAAACATCAAGTGTTGATGATTGACAAGACCACTAGTCTCAAGGAAAGGGCAAAGGAAGAAGGGAACTTCAAGAAGAGCGGCAAGCAAGTTGCTGCTCGGTGAAGAAGCCCAAGTCTGGACCTAAGCACGAGACTAAGTGTTTTTGCTGCAATGGAACTGGTCCTTTGGAGCGGAACTACCCCAAGTATTTGGCGGATAAGAAGGATGGCAAAGTGAACAAAGATATATTTGATATACAGATTATTGATGTGTATTTTACTAGTGTTTATAGTAACCCCTCGGTATTTGATACTTGGTTAGGTTGCTAAGAGTAGTAACTTCGAAGCAGGAGTTCTGAGAATAAGCAGAAACTAGTTGAAGGGAAGTGGCGATGAGTGTTGGAAGTAGTTCCAAGATTGATATGATCATCATCCTTTACTCCTATACTTCGGGATTAGTGTTAAACCTAAATAAATGTTATTTGGTGTTTGCGTTGAGCATGAATATGATTTGATCATGTTTATTGCAATCTGATTATTCATTTAAGTAAGAGAATAAATTGTTGTTACATTTACATGAATAAAACCTTATATGGTTACACACCCAATGAAAATGGTTCATTGGATCTCGATCATAGTGATACACATATTCATAATATTGAAACCAAAAGATGCAAAGTTAATAATGATAGTGCAACTTATTTGTGGCACTTGCCGTTTAGGTCATATTGGTGTAAAGCGCATGAAGAAACTCCATCTTGATGGACTTTGGAATCACTTGATTATGAATCATTTGATGCTTGCGAACCGTGCCTTTTGGGCAAGATGACTAAAACTCCGTTCTCGGAACAATGGAACAAGCTCTTGACTTATTGGAAATAATACATACCGATGTATGCGATCCAATGAGTGTTGATGCTCGTGGCAAGTATCGTTATTTTCGACCTTCACAAGATGATTTGAGCAGATATGGGTATATCTACTTGATGAAACATAAGTCTGAAATAGTTGAAAGGTTCAAAGAATTTCAGAGTGAAGTGGAAAATCATCGTAACAAGAAAATAAAGTTTCTGCGATCTGATCGTGGAGATGAATATTTGAGTTCTGAGTTTGGTCTTCAATGAAAACAATGTGGAATAGTTTCACAGCTCCGCCACTGGAACACCACAGCGTTATGGTGTGTCGAGCGTCGTAACCGTACTTTATTATGATATGGTGCGATCTATGATGTATCTTACCGATTTACCACTATCGTTTTGGGGTTATGCATTAGAACAGCTGCATTCACGTTTAATAGGGCACCATCTAAATCCGTTGAGATGACACCGTATGAACTATGGTTTAGCGATAAACCTAAGTATCGTTTCTTAAAGTTTGGAGTTGTGATGCTTATGTGAAAAAGTTTTCACACGATAGCTCGAACCCAAATCGAATGCGTCTTCATAGAATACCCAAAGGTAACTGTTGGGTACACCTTCTATCACAGATCCAAAGGCAAGATTTTTGTTGCTAAGATGGATCCTTTCTAGAAAAAGTTTCTCTCGAAAGAAGTGAGTGGGAGGAAAGTAGAACTTGATGAGGTAATTGTACCTTCTCCCTTATTGGAAAGTAGTTCATCACAGGAATCAGTTCGATGATTCCTACACCAATTAGTGAGGAAGTTAATGATGATGATCATGAAACTTGAGATCAAGTTGCTACTAAAACCTCGTGGGTCTTCGAGTAAGATCCGCACGAGTGATGATACGGTAATCTTATTCTAGAAGTCATGTTACTAGACCATGATGAACCTACGAACTATGAGAGGCGATGATGAGCCAGATTCATGAAATGGTTTGAGACCATGAAATCTGAGATGGGATCCATATATGAGAACAAAGTGTGGACTTTGATGGAGTTGCCGATGATCGGCAAGCCATATTATATAAATGGATCTTCAAGAGGAAGGCGGATCTGATAGTAGTATTACTATCTACAAAGCTCGACTTATCATGAAAAGGTTTTCGACAAGTTCAAGGTGTTGACTACAATGAGATTTACTCAAGCGTAGCGATGCTTAAGTCTGTCCGAATCATGTTAGCAATTGCCACATTTTATGAAATCTGGCAAATGGATGTCAAAACTACATTCTTTAATGGATTTATTAAAGAAGAGTTGTATATGATGCAACGAGAAGGTTTTGTCAATCCTAAAGGTGCTAACAAAATGTGCAAGCTCGGTGATCCATCTATGGACTGGTGCAAGCATCTCGGAGTTGGAATACACGCTTTGATAGTTGATCAAAGCATATAGTTTTATCTGAGACTTTTGGTGAAGCTTTGTATTTACAAGAAAGTGAGTGGGAGCACTACAGCATTTACGATAAGTATATGTGAATGACATATTGTTGATCGGAAATAATGTAGAATTATTACGCAAAGCATAAAGGAGTATTTGAAAGGAGTTTTTCAAAGAAGGACCTCGGTGAAGCTGCTTACATATTGAGCATCAAGATCTATAGAGATAGATCAAGGCGCTTGATAAGTTTTCAATGAATACATACCTTGACAAGATTTTGAAGTAGTTCAAAATGGAGCAGTCAAAGAAAGAGTTCTTGCTGTGTTACAAGGTGTGAGATTGAGTAAGACTCAAAACCCGACCACGGCGAGAAGATAGAAAGAGAATGAAAGTCATTCCCTATGCATCAGCCATAGGTTCTATAAAGTATGTCATCTTGTGTACGGATCTATTGCATACCCTACCACTAAGATTGGCAAGGGAGTGCAATAGTGATCTAGGAGTAGATCAATGGACAGCGGTCAAAATTATCCTTAGTAGAATAAGGATATGTTTCTCGATTATGGAAGTGAAAAAAGGTTAAATCGTAAAGGTTACGTCGATGCAAGTTTTAACACTAATCTAGATGACTCTGAGTCTCAATCTGGATACATATTGAAAGTGGGAGCAATTAGCTAGAGTAGCTCCGTGCGAGCATTGTAGACATAGAAATTTGCAAAATACTTACGGCTCTGAATGTAGCGAGACCCGTTGACTAAAATTATCTCACAAGCAAAACATGATCACACCTTAGTACTCTTTGGGTGTTAATCACATAGCGATGTGAACTAGATTCTGACTCTAGTAAACCCTTTGGGTGTTGGTCACATGTCGATGTGAACTATGGGTGTTAACCACATATAGATGTGAACTATTGATGTTAAATCACATGGCGATGTGAACTAGATTATTGACTCTAGTGCAAGTGGGAGGCTGAAGGAAATATGCCTAGAGGCAATAATAAAGTTATTATTTATTTCCTTATATCATGATAAATGTTTATTATTCATGCTAGAATTGTATTAACGGAAACATAATACATGTGTGAATATATAGACAAACAGTATGTCACTAGTATGCCTCTACTTGACTAGCTTGTTAATCAAAGATGGTTATGTTTCTAACCATGAACAAGGAGTTGTTATTTGATTAACAAGGTCACATCATTAGTTGAATGATCTGATTGACATGACCCATTCCGTTAGCTTAACACTTGATCGTTTAGTATGTTAATGCTTTCTTCATGACCCATACATGTTCCTATAACTATGAGATTATGCAACTCCGTTTACGGAGGAACACTTTGGGTACTACCAAGCGTCTAGCGTGCTGGGTGATTATAAAAAGTACTACAGGTGTCTCAAAGGTACTTGTTGGGTTGGCGTATTTGAGATTAGGTTTTGTCACTCCGATTGTGGGAGAGGTATCTCAGGCCTTCTCGGTAATACACATCACTTAAGCCTTGCAAGCATTACAACTAATGAGTTAGTTGTGAGATGATGTATTACGGAGCGAGTAAAGAGACTTGCGATAGCGAGATTGAACTAGGTATTGGATACCGGCGATCGAATCTCGGGTAAGTAACATACCGATGACAAAGGGAACAACGTATGTTGTTATGCGGTTTGACCGATAAAGATCTTCGTAGAATATGTAGGAACCAATATGGGCATCAGGTTCCGCTATTGGTTATTGACGAGAATGGTTCTAGGTCATGTCTACATAGTTCTCGAACCCGTAGGGTCCCGCAACAACGTTTGATGGCGGTTCATTATGAGTTTATAAGTATTGATGCACGAAGGTTGTTGAGTCCGGATGTGATCACGGACATGGCGAGGAGTCTCGAAATGGTCGAGACATAAAGATTGATATATTGGAAGCCTATGTTTGGACTTGGAAGGGTTCAGTGAAAGCAGGGAATTTTGGAACAGGGGGTTACGGAACCCCAAGAAGTATATGGGCCTTCATGGGCCACAAGGGAGAAAGAGGAAGGGCGGCCGGGTGGGCTGCGCGCCCCCTCCCCTCTAGTCCGAATAGGACAAGGAGAGGCGGCGCCTTCCTCTTCCCCTCCCAATCCTACTCCAACTAGGAGAGGGGGAGTCCTACTCGGTGGGAGTAGGACTCCTCGGCGCGCCTCCCTAGGCTGGCCGCACCCCCTTGGCTCCTTTATATCTGGGCAGGGGCACCCATGACACACAAGTTGATCTCTGGATCTTTCCTTAGCCGTGTCGGTGCCCCTTCCACCATATTCCACCGGTCATATCGTCGCGGAGCTTAAGTGAAGCCTGCGCGGAGAAGTCATATCGTCGCGGAGCTTAAGCGAAGCCCTGCGTCGGTGGAGCATCATCATCGTCCTGCCCCGTCGTCTTGTGGAACTCATCCCGACACTTTCTGGATCGGAGTCGGGGATTGTCATCGAGCTGAGCGTGTGCAGAACTTCGGAGGTGCCGTACGTTCGGTGCTTGGATCGGTCGGATCGTGAAGGCGTCTGACTACATCAACAGCGTTGTTATAGCGCTTCGCTTTCGGTCTCACAGTGCGTGGGCGGACACTCTCCCCTCTCGTTGCTATGCCATCACCATGGTCTTGCGTGATCGTAGGAAAATTTTTGAAATTACTCGTTCCCCAACACCTATCATCTTGCTGCTTGGCTGACCTGCCACAGCCAAGTTCATGGCTGTGCCCCCTCGCCTACCTCAAGATGAAGATGCCAAGTACCAAGGGCATCATCACCACCTTGGCGATTACAAGAAATCCTCAGAGTGCGCTGCAGCAAGCGCCGACTGGCGGAGTCCTTGTGATCGGTTGAAGAGAAGAAGGCGTTGGACGAGTCGTGGCCATGGCGGCAAGCAGCCAGCCCTGTCCCCTGACCCCAAGGAATGTGATGCCCAAGGTTCTTTCCAGCCAGCCAAGAAACAAAGAAGATACCTCTAGACCAAGAGCACCCGAAAGGTTTGCGTCATTGGGGCAAATCTGTACAGACAAATAGGAAGGCGAGCTCGTTGATTTCCACCGTGAGAATCGGGATATCTTTGCATGGTCCCCAAGGACATGCGGGTGTTCGAAGGAGTTCGCCGAGCACAAGCTACACATCAAGCGGACGAAAAACCAGTCAAGCAGCCCCTCGCGGTATCGAAGGAGAGAGAAGGATTGTAGGAGAAGAGATGCCGGCTCTGGCGGTCGGCTTCATAATGGAGGTGTTCTTTCGGGTGGCTTGCCAACCCGGTGCTCGTCTTGAAGAAGAACAACAAGTGGCGCATGTGTATAGACTACACAAGCCTCAACAAAAGCCTGCCCCAAAGATCGCCGCCTTGCCAAGATTGATCAAGTGATAGACTCCACGGTAGGATCACGAGCT
>JAHIAM010000792.1:0-100858 GCA_021605205.1 Aegilops longissima
AAGCAGGTTTTACAATTTGTTTTGTCCGTTACAACGCACGGGCATATGCACTAGTGTCTAGATCAAATAGTTTACCATTTTTTGTGTCATTGAACGACGGCAAACAAAAATGTTTACCCCTAAATGTAAGGACCAGAACTAAACTGAAGGCGGTTTGGGAGAGTCTGTATGCCGTCATGTATGCATGCAACAACGCGGACTCATCTAAATGCCCCTTCCTCCGCTGGGTCTCGAACAGTCTACTCTGCTCTCGGTGTTGTATTCATGTCGGTCGTGACCGGACACTGGTTGCCACATTTCGCATTGATGTTGGTGACCGACGCGAAACTCACATAGGTGCGGCGGCTGAGAAACCAACTTTGTCCGCTAGCGGACTCAAGCCACGCCGATTCTCCTACCCAGGCTATTTAATCTGCCCGGACACTGCCGTGAAACGCTACACCCTACCTCGTCGCCTCTCCTCTTCTCTCCTCCGCACGCCACATTGATTGGCAAGTCCGAACAACAGCAAGTTGTTCTCTGCGCGCCTATTCGATCAGGGGGTCCCTCCTCTGTGAAGCCAGAGCCCATCTCATCTAATAACAAGGAAAAACAACAACCTCCCTTCCTCTCCGAGGCCGCGCGGACGGACGAGGAGTTAGCGCGACAGATGGAACAACTGCTCGAGCGATTCTACTATGATCGCGGTCCGGTGCTACCCTCGCTACTGCCCTCGTGAGACCCATGTGTCCAAATTGTACAATGCTTCAGGGGGGGGGGGGGGGACTGCCCCTGCCACGCGACTACGATGTCCAAATCAGACAGCACGGTAAGGAAGAGACGTCATTCTGCCGCGCAACCGTGGCATCCAAATCGAACGCCACGTCAAGGAGGGGCCGTCGTCCCAGTCACGCAACGGTCTTGGCCGCGGCAAGGAACTAGGCCGCCTTCACCGCCCCGTCGGCAATCGAGAGCCAGTAGTGCCCTCACCGGAGGAGTTGCCCTCCCAGCGATTGGTAATGCGCGCGGTCGCCTTGTCTACTACATCAGTGGTGGCGGCGGTGGCGTTGAAAGTGCATCTAATCCCCGCATGGTTTTAATAATTCATCACAACATATATCTCATTAAACTAATGCCTATTCACAAAAATATTTCAGGAAAGTTCATTTTAGGTACAACAATTGGATGTGAATTTGGACCCTTCAAAATGCTAAGGACAAGTGTTGGTCAATGCCTCAATACTCAAATTTATATTTAAGCGATCGAGCACCTCCCTTGCCTCTCCCCCTTGATCGATAGAGATTGGTGGTTGGCTCAAACTTAGGTATGACTGTTTCCGAAGATATTTACTTTCTTTCATACCGACTTGTGGGAAGAGCAACCTATGAGTCTATGACAATCGATATTCGATTAGAATGGACAAAAGCAGTCTTCGGACAAACATGTTACAGATGCTTGATTTACTAACCTGTCCTGATGTAGTCATTTCATTTAATAAACACGGTAGAATCTACTACAATAACACATATTCATTGCACGATACTCCACTAACATTTTCAACTTGCTAGAGGTATATCCAAGCCTTATACATCCAGGAGAGGGATATCATGTACTCCCTCCGTTCCTAAATATAAGTCTTTTTAGAGATTCCACTATAGACTACATGCGGAGCAAAATGAGTGAATATACACTCTAAAACATGTCTATATACATCCGTATGTAGTTTGTAGTGCAATCTCTAAAAAGACTTGTATTTAGGAACAGATGGAGTACAATAAAGTAGATGGCGTTTGGACAAGAAAGCCAAAGCAGTAGCGTCGATCAGGATTTCTCTGGGACTGCATATCCACCTCGTCCCTTTATTCTGAATCCATATATTTGAAATTTGTGATCATAAGATGCTCCTTAGTTTGTGTAGTCTGCAAGGAGAGCCTCAATAGCTGAATTCTTGGCATATACATCTTCATATCGGATTCGGTAGCCATGCCCTGGAAAGAGACAACTCAATAATCAGTGCAAGTTAAGGAAAAGCGAGTGAACCAAAGATCATAAATGACATAGTTTACGACGGTTTAGTGAGCTTAGCTTTTTTTCGAAAATAGTTAGCTTAGCTTATGGAGGGAGTATTTTTTAGTTAGTTTGTTCGGGGTCCGCGACAGTCAAATTTGAACTAAAACCGCGACACTTATTTTGAAACGGAGGGAGTATTAGTTAATTTGTTTGGCCTTTGCCGCAGTTTTGTTTGTTTTGTTTGACCTTGTAGTTCTGTCGGCTTCTCGGTGTCCTTCTTCTACTACAGTATGACACACATTTTGATGTGTGTTCAAGAAAAATTATGATATGGTTTACAAATCCAACAACGAAGCAGAATTTTGGTAGTAGTTCATATGTGCAGCATTTGAAGGTCTGCATACCAGGCAAAAACCACTCAAAATCTACGTCCAGTAACTTCCTGATGCTGTCCAGTTGCACACCCACTGCAAGGTTGTGAAGCAGACACATCAATAAGTGTCTTAGCGTATGATAAAATTGAACAGTGATCTTGAACAAATTAGGAAGGCTGGGAAGAAGGGAGGATTCTGCTACCTGATTGCTTACTGTACATCAGAAAGAGGTTTAGATCATCTGATTCTTCTGATTTTGCTACATGGTCACCAGTAAATAGTGCCTTCAGAGGTTTGTACAACAAACAGACTGAGCCCTACAAAAATGGATACATAATTAGAAATCATAGGGATGTGTTAAAGAAGATCAATATGGTGCCCAAATACGTGTTGCTAAGAAAGACCACTAAATACTCCCATGATTGGTACAATCGAGCTGCCTTGCATTTAAAAAGATTAGCAAAAAAAAAACTTGTTTGTCTATGCTTTATATATAAAGCGGGGCAAAAGCCTTTTTCGGCAAAAGATTAGCAAAAAAAAAACTTGGCGCATTTCCCAACAACAAAAGAATATCATGCCATTATCTGAAATTTAAGAAAATCTGGGACATTTTTTCTATTTTTTTTAGAAATGGAGGAGGACCCCCGGCCTCTGCATCTGGACGATGCATGCAGCCACTTTATTAATTATTCACACAAGACCTTACATTACAGTGCAGTGTGATAACCCAATGCATTCATTACTTACAGTGCAGCCATAGTGCACCTATCTCCAAGCTTACCTCCTCTTTAATCCAGAGGCAAGAAGTAATTATTTAATGTAATTTCATTCATTGAGTTCAAATTCTTACTTCGGTATGCCCTGGGGTATGGATAAGTTCAAAATCAGTTCAAATGTTCCAGGGGCCATTTCCAGTAAGTTTCCACTCGACATCAGCAGTGATATCCTCCACCTGTATCAGCATGATGATTATTGCAGTAAATAATCAGGACAAATATCAGGCAAAAAATTACAACACTCGGCAGTTGACATCAGCAGTAATAGGCTCTACCTGTATCATCATGGTTATTGCAGTAGATAATCAGCGAATACAATTTTAGAATTACAGTATGATTCAAGTACCCTCAGAACATGATTTGTTCAAAATGCAAACCATTCCAACACTCCTAGTTTCTTTCTACAGGTCATTGTGTTTGTGGGGTATAGAAGGATGAAGAGAGAAAGGTGCAGTTCTGTGCTTAAGGCTCTTACATCTCCTGAATGAATGATTCTCTCGCACTTTAGCCGCTCGGCCCATTTCCGATGATCCGCTACATCATCACTGTTTGATGACAGGTTAGATAGACAATCTTCAATCTTCCAAATAAAAAGGCGGTAAACGCATAAATAAATACAGAATCGTGTCAGTCTGAACATACATGTGAGTCAGAAACATGTAACGTGCTCCGCCGAGCTTCTCAAGCTGGTTCGCTAGTTTCGGCGTATACCTTGGGCTGAGAACAAAATAAATGATCAGAAAATCTACAATTAATATATATATAATCGATTGTAGTTTCTGAATGAGACTTGATAAGTTGATTTTGTCAATTATCAGAACATCGACAGCGAATATACCTGTCAATCATTATGTTCCCTTCCGGGTGAACTATAAGGTAAGATGTTGCTCCATATGAGTTCTCAGAATGGTAACCACAGAGGTAAACTCCCTGAACAGACAAGCAGACAATTTATTATTTTTATGCTAAAAGACTGAGAAAAGAGAGAACATATATGAAAATATTTATACATACGGGAAGATCGTCGTCGATGGGGAGAGGGAATGTGTTCTGCACTTGGAGAATGTCTTCTGTAGGCTTGTCAGTGTGGATAGAGCCTGTAGGGCAAGAGAGCAAGGCCTGCAAACATACATGGAAATGTCATGATCTAGTTGTCCAGTGACTGATCATTTTTGATAGAACAAGAAGGAAATCCAGTAACTTTACGAGGATTAAGCATTACTATGAAGTATGAACTAAATTAGGTGATTGGGTGAGAGAAATACCATCAGTTAATTATTGTCTGGTGTTGCACACCGAAGAAGGCATTTTAATTACAGTGGTCAAAGATGTTACCTGCAGTGCCTTGGTTCTGATTTCCCCGGAGATGGGTTGCGCCGCCACGGCGGACTGGTCATCGACTCTCTTGAACACCTCCGAAGCCATCCACCTGCAGGTGGCGCAGTCGATGCACCGGTGATCTGCACACCAAGACCCCGTCAGCTGGGACGATGAGGACGAGATCGCATCAGCATCAGCATGACTGCATGAGGGAGCTCACCGACGAAGAACTCGCCGGACACGTTCTGCGGGCGCCGCCTGCTGTCGAGCGCCGGAGGAGGGGACACAGTGGCGCGGACCATAGAGGTGGCCCGTCGGCGCGGACGCAGGTGAGCCGGCGGGGCGGCGAGGGATGCGGCGGCGCGAAGGCTGAGCGCCATGGCGATTGACGGGTGAAGTTTTCGGTCTCTAGTACACTGCTTGGATACGTTTTAGTCCCATGACTAAAAATAGTGGGACTAAAACTGCTTATTTCACAGCGTCTTGGATCTGAATCTTAAATGGTAAAATGAGTCGATGAGCATTTATTATCCTTCAAACCCTCCAATCCGGAACTCACATGTGTTAAAGGAGAGGAGTTAAATGAGGAGAGAGAGGACTAATCCACATTTTAGTAGGGTTCCCCTGACTAAAAAGTTTTAGTCAGACTAAAAATAGTCCCTCAGATAATATTGCTTCTTGAGTTGTGCATTTATTAAGAGCAACGTGGGTGGGTGTGTGTAAACTCAATCAATCAAGATCTTCAGGTCAGCATGTGACGCCATCGCTGACCGCACACACTAGAAACTTGTCAGACTTGAGGCACAAGCAACTCGAATTTTTTAACAGGACAAGCAACTCGATTCTATCTGCAAACTTTGTTTGTTACTCTCTCTGTTCACAAATACAGTACAATATAGTAACTTCTTGTGAATCGGATGTATGTAGACACTTTTAGTGTTTGTTCACTCATTTCAGTCTGTCTTGAAATACCCAAAACATCTTATATTTGTGGACAGAAATAATAGCAACGGTGCAAGCGGCTCACATAAACTCGCACTAGACCGCCTTGTCGGGCCGCCTTTTGTTGTGGGGTTTGTTTTTTAGGCATGAAGCGGAGGAAGCCGATGCAGACGGCAACATATGCCTTCCCTCAACAAGCAAAACAAAATAAATGACATGCAGACCGGCAGAAGGCCACCGGGCTGGCGAGCCAAACCCCATCCCTCTCGGCCACCCTGACAATGACAATAGAAAACGACAGAGAAACCCTCGCCACTCTCTGTTCGCCCACACGCCGATCACAAAGCCTAGTTTTCCATGTCCCCAGAGAACCCACATCACAACACTAAGGACACGTGGCCTAAGAGAAGCTACACACACGTCGCTTGTTATGGATGGATGGATGGACCCAACCAGGTCGCAAGATCGAAACACCCACACACCCACTATCAATCGGGCCCAACTCCTTTTCCAAGGAGATTGGTAGTTGTAAAGATATTAAAATTTAACAAATATCGCTTGGTTTGGCATGAATTTCATTCGTTTTTTGAAAAAAGAATCGTTTAAAATGGGGTGAACATTTGGTGTCTACGGTTGGATGGCATCTGCCCCTATCACTATCCGAGGATGGGAGCTTGGGCTCTGACATCAGCTCTAGGCTAGATAGGAGCTCAGGCTTAGTTCCCCGAGCTCAGACCCAGCAACTTGAGTCGACGCAAGCGACGTTGGGGACTCATACCTGAGCTTGGGCCCCGGCGTCTCCTCCCATTCCACCACCAAGACGACGCTCATGACTTGGGGGTGGCCGTGATCTAAAGCAACAACAGTTCCTTAGGTCTTGAAGCCACCAGGTCGGTAGAGAAGTGAGGTACTGTTTGAGGCCTTGTAGCGCCTGCTAGGCAGCTGAGGTCCACTTGAAAGGGCCCGACTTCTTGAGGAGCTTGAAGAAGGGTAGACCTCATTCCCCAATCTTGGAGATGAATCTCCCTAAGGAAGCTATGTAGTCCGAGAGATGTGGTACATCCATGAGGCGTGTGTGTGGCCGCATTTGGTCGATGGCGGTGATCTTTTTGGGGTTGACCTCTATGCCTCTACTTGATACAAGGAAGCTAAGGAGTTTCCCCGAGGGCATCCAGAAGACTCACTTCTCCGATTCAGCTTCATGAGAATGTGCCAAAGGTTGTTGAAGGTTTTCCACAAGATCGTTGAGGAGTCTGGCTTGATCTTTGGTCTTCACGATGAGGTCGTAGTAGGATTTGATGTTGCGGCCTAGTTGGGACTCCAGAGCGATGCGTATGGCCCGCTGATGGTGGGCCAGGATTTTTAAGCCGAAGGGGATGTAAAAGTAACAGAAAGTCCTCACAAGGGTGATAAATGATGTTTTTCCTCATCCTCTTTAGCGATGCGAATCTAATGGTAACCCGAATACACATCCAGGAAGCATAAAAGACCGCACCCCACTATGCAGTCCACGATCTGAACTATGCGGGGCACAAGGAAATGGTCTTTCAAAAATGCTTTGTTAAGGTCGGTGAAGTCGATGCACATTCTTAGCTCGTTACTCTTGGAGCTCGATATCTTGGGTGGTAGAGGTTCCCCGGAAGCTTCCTTGCTTGTCGTGTGCTCCAGAAAGTTTGTAAAGGTGTGGTGGTCGCCTTCAAGACCAATCACGAGTGATTTGAGGCTTATCTGTTGGGGATGACTCAAAGGGAGAATAGAATGAGCCACTTGGTGGCATTCCGAAGTTTTGGTGTCAAACCGCTCCAACGAAGATTAACATCCCCAAAGAGTGTGAACTTCGGAATAAATTACACGTTCCCAACTCACTTGTGGTTAATATTTTCCCTATCCTTTACTTTGCTTTGTATGCTTGTTGGCTTTGCTAATTGTATTGTTGCCTAGGATACCTTGTTTTGAGTTTGCTTGCCATATAGGTTGTGTTTACCTAGTTGCATATCCAGAGAACCTAATTTATCTGCATTGGCCTAATTTGAAAGTTAAGATTAAAACTTGTAGTCTCCTATTCACCACCCTCTAGTCGACCTCTCGATCCTTTCAATTAGCCATGTCATGGACCAATCCCTCTCATTCCTCCACCTTTGGTGGGATTCTATGCTTGGACACTGAAGCTTCACTAGGGCTTCTTTCATCCTTCTTGCCTTTTCACCTCGTCTTCTTATCTTTTTTCTCCTTGTTAACTTATTGAACATGACAGTAGCTTGCCTTGTGTTAACTCATTCTTGCCTTGATAATTAGCTTTGACTGTGCTTAGCTGGGAAATGGGGTCTCGCGGTAATTATTATTTATCCCCCCAACATTAGTGGTCTTACAACTTTGTGTTCTAGCCTTCACCAACGAGGACGTATGATTATCCCAACAATTCGGATCTATAGATACACCTTTTTGTTTTTTATCCCTTTCCTTGCTCCTTTATTTATTGCAAATTTCGCTTCCACATACTTTTCTTAGATCTTGCATGCTTTAGGGTGTTTAGGCAACCGTAGCTTAAAGTCTAAAGTTGGCTATTGATATGTCTCCAATGTATCTATAATTTATAAAGTATTCATGCTATGTTTACAACAATTCTATATAGTTTTGGTATGATTTGAATGGAACTAACCCGGACTGACGCTGTTTTCAGCAGAACTACCATGGTGTTGTTTTCGTGCAGAAATAAAAGTTCTCGAAATCGGACAAAACTTTTTGGAGAATTATTTAGAATAAAAGAAAAATACTGGAGCAAAGACCCACTGGAGGGGGCAGCTCCTGCCCACTAGGCACCAGGGCACGCCACCACCCTCTGGCGCGCCCTGGTGGGTAGTGGGCCCCTCGAAGCCCATCCCAGCATGAGACCGATGCAAAAAAAATCCAATAAATACATAAACCCCTAGAAATAACCCTAGATCAGAAGTTCCGCCACCGCAAGCCTTTGTAGCCACGAAAAACCAATCTAGACCCTGTTCCGGCACCCTGCCGGAGGGGGAAATAATCACCGGAGGCCATCTTCATCATCCCCATGGCTACCATGATGAGGAGGGAGTAGTCCACCCTCGTGGTTGAGGGTTTGTACTAGTAGCTATGTGTTTGATCTCTCTCTCTCTCTCGTGTTCTTGATTTGGCATGATCTTGATGTATCGCGAGCTTTGCTAATATAGTTGGATCATATGGTGTTTTCCTCTCTCTCTCTATCTTGTTGTGATGAATTGAGTTTTACCTTTGAGATTTCATTATTATCAGATTAAATATTTTTATGGATTTGAGAGCACTTGATGTATGTCTTGGCACTCAACTTGCGGATTCCCGAAGTGACATTGGGGTAATCTATGCATAGGGGTTGATGCACGTTTTCGTCTTTGTTTCTCCGGTAGAAATCTTGGGGCACTCTTTGAAGTTCTTTGTGTTGGATTGAGTATTATGAATCTGAATTTGTTTGATGCATATTGTATAATCGACTCACGGATACTCGTGGTGACATTGGAGTATCTAGGTGATATTAGAGTTGGTTGATGTGTATCATATGGTGTTATTTTAGTACGAACTCTTGGGCTGTTTGTGACACTTATAGGAATAGCTCGATAGATCGATCGAAAAGGATAACTTTGAGGTGGTTTCACACCCTGCAAACGATTTCATCTTATGCTCTCCGCTAGATTAGAACTTTGGAGTGATTCTTCATCGCACGTTGAGGTATGGTCATATGATCCAATTATATTAGCATTGTTGAGAGATTGCACTAGTGGAAGTATGAACCGTAGGCCTCATTTTCAAGCATTGCAATACCGTTTGTGCTCACTTTTGTTACTTGCTACCTTGCTGTTTTTTATTGTTCCTATTACAAAAAATCAATATCTACTATCATTACTACATTTGTATCACCATCTCTTCGCTAAGCTAGTGCACCTATACAATTTACCATTGTATTTGGTGTGTTGGGACACAAAAGACTCTTTGTTATTTGGTTGCAGGGTTGTTTGAGAGATACCATCTTCATCCTACGCCTCTCACGGATTGATAAACCTTAGGTCATCCACTTGAGGGAAATTTGCTACTTTCCTACAAAACTTTGCCCTTGGAGGCCCAACACGAGTCTACAAGAACAAGTTATGTAGTAGACATCAGCCATCTAAAGCATGACTATAACTTTAGAATTGTCCATTCAATCCCTCTCTAGACACATGTAACACCCATGTACTAATGAGCTACAGTAACCCCTGATATTAAGCTAATCATTTAGCTAAAACAGTGCTTAGTCACCTTTGATCAATATCTCATCTGAAATTCCACTTGAATTCAAATTCAAATTTTAAGTGAAATAAAGGAATTCGCAAACATGAAAATAGAAGTGTTCAAAGTGTTTCAAATATTCTATAACTAATTGTGGTGGTGAACCAAATTTTTTATAAAGTGTTTTAATGCCTTAAAATAATCAAAATAGTGGCCTAAATAATAATTCAATTGCTTTTTAAATTATAAAAATTATAAACTATTTTATTTTGGTGCCAAACTAATTGTGGCAGTGGCCTAATTCATAACACTATTTTAGGTGCTAGTTTTATATTTAATAAAACTAAAATAATATAAAAATAAATTGGGAAACATAATTTAATAAAAGAAAACCAGGAATTAAAGAAAAGGCAAAGAGAAAGGCTGAGGGGCACCTTGCACTTAGGCCTGCTGGCCCTGTGCACGGGCCCAGCCCAACCTCACCTCCCCCTTCTTCCCACTGCTCACCCGAGCACGATGGCTGTCGGGCGCTTGTCGACGCCGCGGATCGCCACGTGTCGTATGATGTCTACTACGCAACCTTCTCCTTGTAGACGTTGTTGGGCCTCCAAGTGCAGAGGTTTGTAGGACAGTAGCAAATTTCCCTCAAGTGGATGGCCTAAGGTTTATCAATCCATGGGAGGCGTAGGATGAAGATGGTCTCTCTCAAGCAACCCTGCAACCAAATAACAAAGAGTCTCTTGTGTCCCCAACACACCCAATACAATTAATGGTAAATTGTATAGGTGCACTAGTTCGACGAAGATATGGTGATACAAGTGCAATATAGATGGTAGATATAGGTTTTTGTAATCTGAAAATATAAAAACAGCAAGGTATCAAGTGGTAAAAGTGAGCACAAATGGTATTGCAATACTTTGGAACAAGGCCTAGGGTTCATACTTTCACTAGTGCAAGTTCTCTCAACAATAATAACATAATTGGATCATATAACTATCCCTCAACATGCAACAAAGAGTCACTCCAAAGTCACTAATAGCGGAGAACAAACGAAGAGATCATTGTAGGGTACGAAACCACCTCAAAGTTATCCTTTCTGATCAATCTATTCAAGAGTCCGTAGTAAAATAACACAAATCTATTCTTTCCGTTCGATCTATCATAGAGTTCATACTAGAATAACACCTTAAGACACCAATCGACCAAAACCCTAATGTCACCTAGATACTCTAATGTCACCTCAAGTATCCGTGGGTATGATTATACGATATGCATCACACAATCCCAGATTCATCTATTCAACCAACACAAAGAACTTCAAAGAGTGCCCCAAAGTTTCTACGGAGAGTCAAGGCGGCGTGTGCCAACCCCTATGCATAAGTTCACGAGGTCACGGAACTCGCAAGTTGATCACCAAAACATACATCAAGTGGATCACGTGATATCCCATTGTCACCATAGATAAGCACATGCAAGACATACATCAAGTGTTCTCAAATCCTTAAAGACTCAATCCGATAAGATAACTTAAAAGGGAAAACTCAATCCATTACAAGAGATAGAGGGGGAGAAACATCATAAGATCCAACTATAATAGCAAAGCTCGCGATACATCAAGATCGTGCCAAATCAAGAACACGAGAGAGAGAGAGAGAGAGAGAGAGAGAGAGAGAGAGAGATCAAACACATAGCTACTGGTTGATACATCTCCGTCGTATCTATTATTTTTGATTGTTCCATGCCAATATTCTACAACTTTCATATACTTTTGGCAACTTTATATACTATTTTTGGGACTAACATATTGATTTGGTGCCCAGTGCCAGTTCCTATTTGTTGCATGTTTTATGTTTCGCAGAAACCCCATATCAAACGGAGTCCAAACAGGATAAAAACAGACGGAGAATATTTTTGGAATATTTGTCAAATATGGGAAGAAGAATCAACGCGAGAAGGTGCCCGAGGGGGGCACGAGGCAAGGCGCGCGCCTCTGGCGCGCCCGACCCTCGTGGCCCCCACAGCAAGCGGCTGCTGCTCTTCTTTGGCCGCAAGAAAGCTAATTTTCAGAGAAAAATCTGGGCGAAGGTTTCAATCCAATCGATTCTGGATCTCCGATATATAAGAAAGCGATGAAAGGCAGAATCTCATAGCGCGAAGCAGAGAGAGCAGAGAGACAGATCCAATCTCGGAGGGCTCTCGCCTCCCATGCCATGGATACCAAGGACCGAGAGGAAACCCTTCTGCATCTAGGAGGAAGTCAAGGAAGAAGAAGAAGGTGGGGGGCTCTGCCGGCGTTCAGGAGCAGGGGTCCCAAGACTTGCACTGCGGCTGCGGCGTGGCTCAAGTGGGGGCAAAGACGGCCCAGCTTCATCAGCTCAAGCTCAAGACCCTCGCGAGGGGCCAAGCCTCGCGGGGCGGACGACAGGAACCTTCCTCAGAAGCAGCCTCGTTAGGCAGGCTCGCGAGGAGGTGGAGAGATCAAGGCAGGGTACCTCACGAGGGTGCCCCGTGATGCAAGCCATGACGATCGAGACCAGGCGGGCGCCAGGCGGGTGCCAGCCTGCGCAGTGTCCTCGTTTATCTTTTGGTACAAAGGAGGCAAGCACAGGCCAAGGCATCAGGCAAAGGTTACCGCTTCAGTGCAACAAGACCAAGACCAGCAGAACTGCAGGGCGGAGGTCATCATGGAGCCCAGGACGGCGTCACCGTTAGAGTCTTTGGCAGCCGAAGACCAACTTTAGTCAGGATAAGTGTACTAGATGTTCCCCTTCAAAATGGCCAATTGTTGGCGCCCTTCCCGCTCATTATTTGGGAAGAGGCCCAGGGCCTCCCACTATAAATAGAGCTAGCCGCCACAGAGTGAGGGGGAGGCATTCACAAAAGTGAGAGGGATCGACGGGACACAGGTCAAACCTACCAAAGAGAGAGAGAGAGAGGCGACTGAACTCACCCAAGCAGTTCATCACACCAGCTCAAGAACAGCCCCTCGCGAGGTTGTTCTTCCTTTGTATGGTTCATCATCAGCCCCTGAGGCAATCCACCACACCACACACTGGAGTAGGGTATTACACCACAATGGTGTCCCGAACCAGTATAAACCTCGTGTCTCTTGTGTTGTTCATCATTCCTAGTTTAGATCCCTCGCAATCCATTCACGCGTGAGCTGGTAGGGGAAAGATCTCCGCGCGCACCCCAGTGTTCGAACCTCAAGGGTCTGCCGGAACCCGAAATCCGACATTTGGTGCGCCAGGTAGGGGTGCGCCGGAATCTTTCTTCCGCTGGTCGCTTGTGATCTTCCGTCGTGTCCATGGTGGCCTTCGCCGAGCCAGCATAAGCGCCGGGCTGCTTTCGCGCCTTCGAGTCGCCAGACGGCTCCGTCGATGGACACCCCGTCGTTCCCCGTTGCCTACCGCCAACGTCGCCACCGGCCCGACAGGGAACGAGCAGCAGGCCTCGTCCCTGCATCCATCGGTGAGGCGAGAAGGCCGCTGTCGGTGTCAAAACCGGCAGATCTCGGGTAGGGGGTCCCGAACTGTGCGTCTAGGCGGATGGTAACAGGAGACAAGGGACACGATGTTTTTACCCAGGTCCGGGCCCTCTCAATGGAGGTAATACCCTACCCTGCTTGATTAATATTGATGATATGGGTAGTACAAGAGTAGATCTACCACGAGATCGAGAGGCTAAACCTAGAAGCTAGCCTATGGTATGATTGTTGTTCGTCCTACGGACTAAAACCCTTCGGTTTATATAGACACCAAATAGGGTTAGGGTTACACAGAGTCGGTTACAATGGTAGGAAATCTACATATCCGTATCGCCAAGCTTGCCTTCCACGCCAAGGAAAGTCCTATCCGGACAAGGGACGAAGTCTTCAATCTTGTATCTTCATAGTCTAGGAGTCCGACCAAAGATGATAGTTCGGCTATCCGGACACCCCCTAGTCCAGGACTCCCTCAGTAGCCCCTGAACCAGGCTTCAATGACGACGAGTCCGGCACGCATATTGTCTTCGGCATTGCAAGGCGGGTTCCTCCTCCGAATACTTCATAGAAGGTTTTGAACACAAGGATAGTGTTTGGCTCTGCAAAACAAGTTCCACATACCACCGTAGAGAGAATAATTTTTTGCACAGATCTGCTGACGTATTCCACGACGTGACATCACACCACGGCCAGGCCTTTATTCGAATCGTTTTTTACTGTCCCACCTCAGCGCTTTTAGCGAGGCGGTTTCCTTGGCACGTCTTATCAAAGCGTAGATCATGCCCCCTTATTCTGGGATTCTCATCAATACGGACGTGGGTAACCCAACCGTGCCCATTGGCACGCCTCCTCTATCGAAGGCGAGTCCCAATCGACCACGGGGAGGGCTCTTGGTATTCAACCTCTTTATAATGAGACCAAGGCCCTCTTCTTTTTTCCACCCTCCATCGAATTCGCCTCGGCCGAGTTCTAACACCCAAAGCTTCAGATTTAGGCGCCGGACCTTCGATGATGTCGGCTCCGACCAGCTCGGCCGATGGATGTCTTCTTCCGTCACGAAGAAGATGTGCTAAAGCAGCGAGCGCCGGTATCTAACGGCGAGATTCGCCTAGGCTGCTGCTCGGGGCAGGTCATTCCCACTCCCGAGCCCGGCGAGAGCATGGTGTTCGTGTCTCACTTCCTTGGGTTTAGGCTTACCGGCGGACCCCTTTGTGCGGGGCTCATGTTTTATTATGGGCTGGATTTTCATGACTTGAATCCGAGTCCATCCTCCATATCTCGTCATTCATTGTCGTATGTGAAGCCTTCCTCCATATTACCCCTCACTTTGGATTGTGGCTCAAGACCTTCAAGGTGGAGCGAAGATGATCGAGTGCAACAAGCGAGTGCGGAGGGGCGGTCATAAGCAAGTGTCTTGATGCTTCGTGGGCCGAGGGCTCTTTTCAAGAGGAGCTTGGTTTGTGCAGCGGGAGTGGTTTTATATCACGCTCCTGGGGCACCAAATGGGTGGCGCCACCGCCTTCGCTCCAGTCCACCACAGCGGTGGCATCATGGGTCAACCGGGGCTCGACTGGGGCCGTCCAGGGCGTTCCTCATTGCGGGGCCGATTCGAGACCTCCAAGAAAGAGAGATCAATCTGGTCGTGGCGGCGCGAGTTATGCTGATTCGGCGCCTTACGCCTGCCAAGCGTCGCCCCTTCGTGCTGTGGGAGTTTAATCCGGAGGGACCACGAGCTCTCCAACATTTTATGGGCGCGACGCCCAAGGAGATGTACAAACTGTTCTTGGATCACAAGAGAAGTGTCGGACTTGACCGAGGACTTGAGTCTAAGCTGCAATCACCCGGATACTCAAGTAAGTAACCACAGAACCGGACAAGCTGTTCATTCATTTATCATATATATGCCCTTTAAGGAGTCGTTTCTTGAACAGGAGTGGATAGCCAAGGCAAAGTTGATAAGGTGTCCGGCTCCTCTCCAGAGACCACGCGGATCCCATGAGACCAAGATGTTGAAGGCGCGCCTTTTAAAGAAGGCGAAGGGGGAGCAGGAAGCAACTGCCTCCATGAAGGAGGCTTTCAAGGAAGAGGGGATCAGGGATCCTCGCCTCCAAGGGGAGAAGAGGACCGCTTCCGAAGACCCGGTAGCCAAGGCCTCAAAACGGGGAAAGAAGTCTTCGTCAGAAAGTCCGGCGCTGGGAAGTACCCCAGCCGCACTATTTCCCCAAGGGGATCAGCCCTCCAATGAGCCGTAAGTAAGAAGAAGGGTCCTGTGAATAAAGAACATCCTGTATTTATTTCGAAGATAACGAAATTGTACCTTGTAGTTCGGATCTCAGCCCTTCTCGTGAGCTTCGTCTTGAGGATCTTCGTTCGGAGATGATAGAGAGCGAAACGCCTCCACCTATCGCGCCTTCGTGCGAGGCGGGCGACCCTGAAGTGTCGTCATGGAGAGTTTCCCCGAGTCCGGTGGGGCCGGACGGTCCGGCGCCAACTGGCATGCGGTCGGAGGAGCTGAAGGACCTGCTCGGGCGAGCGTATATCTCATAAGATCACCGTGCGCTAATGGCTACGGTAATTGAAAGAATTGCGTCCGGCGAGGCGGATTGCATGAAGCCGCCGAAGTTCTTCGACGGGTTTGAGGTCTGAAAAATGATGTACCTTCAGCAGTTATGCATATAGAATCGCCATGTATAGATAGTAGCCCCGAGACTCGGTATCTTGTCAACCGACAGCGTGCGAGATCATAATCTCGATACTAACATGTCGCCGTTCCTATGTAGGTGGCGGGGCATCCGGTGGCTAGCGGATGATGAATTGCCGAACTAAAGCGGCAACTTGCGAGGCGGATCACGGACATCGCGCTGGTCAATAAGCGGTTTGACGAGTCACAAGGTATCGACTTCTCGCGGACACCGGTAAGGGAGCTTGCGCCCATGCCTTACTACTTGTATGCTTTGATGCGAGATGGTGCCGCTCTTTGTGGAGAGGCTGCGGTGGAACTTGCCCGAGCTAAAGAGCAAGACCGAAGAGTAATGCGGCCGCTTTAAAGGCGGCGAAGAGCTGAAAGCCGAGCGGGCTGCTCACTACCGAAACAAAGAGGAAATGGCGATTTGGCCTGAAACTGAAGAATACTACCGACCACTGCGAGGTTCTTGAAAAAAACGTCAAAGCGGAACAAGAGGACTGAAAAAGGCCACCGCCGAATCAAGGATGCGCGTTCGCTATGAGAGCTGCCAAGGAGGAGCTGAGTCGGGCGGGGATATTGCGGTGGAAAACCGTTTCTGCTGTGGGGAAATATCGGATCGAAGTATGCTCGGTTGGACAAGCTGTGGAGTTGGAGGATGCTTATCTGGACTTAGCGGCAGCGCGCAGACGCGATTGAGCACTTCCGAGGCGAGAAGGGGCACGAAGGAAGAGCTATTTTGGTCGCAATTCCATAGTCCGGGCGTCCTCTTCCGTTGACCGATCGGTTGGCGAATGGGCGAGCTGAATCGATTATCCGGACTTGCCATGAAGCATGTCATGACTCATTTGTGGCCAGCGGACCCCACCGAAGAGTTATTTTGGCTTAGTGCAGCAGTTCCTTGGTGCGGTACAGCGTGTCGGCGCAATGAAGCGGTCGGCGTGTATTGAGGGTGCGTATGGCTCTTGCCCGTGTCAAGGCATCTTGGGCTGAGATGAAGGCCACCGATATTGCGTCCCAGTTGGACGGCGGCGAGTACCGGTCGGCGCTATTTTGAGGAAGTTCTCCGGGCGCTCGTTTAATAGAGACGCAGATGCTCGAAGGATGTTATGTTTGAATGACATGTATAATTTTATGAAACAACGTTTCAATTTAATGTAAACTTTTATACTTGTGCCTTCAAGTAGCAAACTACCTCGTGCGACCGTTGATGCATATATGTATATAACTTTGAAAGATGGCAGTCTTGACTTCAGCCCCCACGCACATAGTGCGGGGTGTTTACAAAGAAGTCGCACTTTCACATAATCCAACGTCTTGGTCCTATAAAGGAGGTGGTAGCATAGCAAACTAGGCAACCGGACTATAATGCTTTATCACTTTCACTTAGCCATAGGAGTTCGATGGTGGGGCTACTATATAGCCCACAGGGCACCGCACTCTCCCGAATTCGAGTGCGTATGTGCTGACAGAAAGCGGTCGCCGTTAATGCAGAGAATTCTAAACATTCCGGTGAGTCATCGAGTGGTTGCGGTCTCTCGCTATATCATGTGATCAGTTTTGGCTTTCTCTCTTGAGGTGCTCGCCCGGCGAACCGGGCACAATCGCGATAGTTCTCACGGTGCCATGTTAGCGATAGAGCGGCACGTAAGGCAGCCAAACACAGGAGCCGGGCAAACCCAACATTTGACCAAAGACATGATTCGGAGCTGATGCATATAAGGCCTAACTTTCGAGGCGCGAACACTCCCTAAGGTATTCGGTCTTTTATAAAGCGGGCGAACAATGCCCTTGGTAACAAGCCCTGGTGTCAGTGCGTGCAAACTTCGACGCGGCCCGATGCCAAAGCGCCTGACCTCCTCCTCGGTTATAATAAGAGACCGGGGATGAGTAACAACAAGAGCAGTGAAAAGGTTTACGAGGGTCTTAATCTGAAAAGAATCCTTGCAGCGGGTCCATCTTTGCACGTCTGCGCTTTGTGTCTCCGTTGTGCCGTATCTGGGCGGGTATAGCACGGCGTTCATCGTAAAGAGAGGAACTTAGTTTGAAAAAGATCACGCTAAAATGTAATTGGAAATAAAATAGAGTATGATTCAAAATGAGTAAAATTGAGCTTTATTGTCTCTTGTTGTACATGCGTGGAGCCCTTGTAAGGGGGTACACGGCTAGTAAGCATCATGTTTATTTATGCGGACTCGCCTAACCGTGTAAAGTGCGAACGACCTGGTTTAGGCGCTTTTGTCCAGCAAGGCCGTATTAGTGTGAGGTTGTTAAGGCAGTCTCACATTCTTTCCTTGAGGACACGTGCAGCTTCCTTTAATGAAATGATGCCTCGTGGACCGGGCATTTTAAGTTTAAGAGATGCATAATGCGGTATTGCGTTAAAGCGGCGAAAGCTTCGCGTCGATGAGTGCTTGATGGCTACTTTTAAATGGGGCGATGGGGAAGACCAACTTTTCGGCGGAAGTTGTCGGGTGAGCGAACATAACTTCCAATAGTAGGGAGCCGTACAATGGGCATATGTGCACGGCATTATTCCTTGGAAGGAAGTGTTGCTATGGCTAATCCTGTTTGGGTTTATCCCCATGTTGCGGATTGTGTCTTGACATAGCAGGTTTAAATCACTGCCGCTGTCCACTAGGACTTGCGTAAATTGAAGACCGTCGATTATAGGTTCTAGTATCAAGGTAGTCCATCCTGCGTTCCGGATACTTTCGGAGTAGTCACGATGGTCGAAGGTAATTGGTTTTGACAACCAGTGTTGGGACTCATTGGGGTAGATTGTGCGGTAGCATAATTCAATGGGTGCCGCTCTGTTTTCCCCTTTGTTACTTGAAGTAAGTTTTGTTTTGACCTCTTGGGGAAATTCTTTTGTTTTCGGGGCTCTGCTTGTGGTGCTCGTCATCATCCTCACTTGGTGTGTCGAGCCCCTTGTGTTCGATGTTGAGTCTGCGGATGCTTGAAGACCCAACAATCTCTGTGGGTATGGTTTGCGAGGCTTCTCGAGAATCTTGTGGATTTGGCATATCTTGTCCAAGATTTTGTTTAAGTTGGATAGCTCATCGCTATTGTCCTTAAGGGGCAGTTTTTATTGTTACGCCGTGAGCTTTTGAATCCGGCATTGGCTGCCGCTCTTTGGACCGTTCCCTTAATCCGGCGCTGGTCCTTGCTGCGTCGTGGTTTCCCATTCCATCCTGACTTGGATGTACTTGGGTGTTGGTATCGCATCTTGCTAGCTAGCTATCCTCTCCAGCATAAGCGGGTCATGAGGCTTGTTAGTGCGGCCATTGTTCTTGGCTTTTCTGGCCAAGGTGCAGCGAGCCATTCGTCTCGGACGTTGTGTTTAAAAGCTGCTAAGGCTTGGCGTCCGGACGATCGACTATTTGGTTCTTTTGGTGAGGAACCTGTCCCGAATTTTCGAGCTGACTCTCCGGGCTGTTGGGTTATGTGACTTAGATCGTGCTGCGTCCGGAGGTCGGACATAGGTTCCTGAAATTGGCGAAAAGCATCCTCAAGCTCTTCCCAACTACCGATGGTGTTTCGGGGAGGCTTTTAAGCCAATCTTGGGCTGGCCCTTTGAGCTTGAGGGTAGGTATTTTATGGCGTGGAGATCATCTCCTCGGCCATGTGTATGTGGAGGATATAATCCTCAATCCAGACTCCAGGGTCTGTCGTTCCGTCGTATGCCTCTATGTTTACCGGCTTGAATACCGCTGGAAATTCATGATCCAGCACCTCATCGGTGAAACATAGAGGGTGCGCAGCGCCCCTGTATTTGGGTGTGCCGTGATGTTCGGATAATTGACGTGTTGTATTGCTCGTCAGAACTTGTTTCCTTGGCCCATAGATAGATCTAACCGGGCCATCCTTTTGGTGCGAATCCTTATGCGGATCGCGTGCCGGCTTGTGTGCGGCACCGCTTGCCGCTCTATGTTTGCCATGTGGTCGTCTATCCGACCCGACGGCCTCTTTTTTTTATCGTGGGGGCTCTCGGCCTCCTCATCTTGGTCGGGCAGTAGTTTGCGCTTTGGGTAGCTCTTTGCTTGGCGGTATGCATCGCCATATTTGTCTGCAGTGTTGAGTAATTTACTCCATCTCATTGGTCGTCTTCGCTGTTACGAGCCTCTGTTTCGCTTTTTCAAGCTACGCGCGATGGCGAGGAGCTCTTTGTGGAAGTTCTTTGATCCAATGGCGTGTACGGTGTGAGATCGTCCGGATTGTTGTCCTTGCGGGGGCGGGTTGTTTGTCCAAGTTGGTCTGTTGGGATGGTTGCTCAATGGGATGTTAAATCGTCGGCGGCTCACCCTGCTCTATGGCTTGGTACGTGTGGGCGCTATCTTTGTTGAGGTGGGGTTTTGAGCGAGTGCTTACGCCGCCGCTTTGGCTGCTTCGAGAGAATTTTCTTTCATGGCGTCTCGTCGTTCCTCGTTATCGCTTCCCTTAGGTGTGTCCACCATATATATATCGTAAGTTGAGGTGGCCATCCGATTGCCTGTGGGCGCTGGTTCTTGGTCGTCTCCGCGTCGTCGTCCATATCGTCGATGTCCTCGGTCAAGTCGAGCATGTCTGTTAAGTCATCGGCGATGGCTACAAAGTGGGTGGTGGGTGGGCATTGAATTTCTTCGTCGTCCGAATCCCAACCTTCGACCGTAGTTCATCCGGGCTCCCCGACAAAGAGAGAGACTTTAATGAGTTCAGGATATCGCCAAAGGCGAGTCTTTGAAAGATGTCTGCGGCGGTGAACTCCATAACGGCGTGATCGGATTCATTTGGCGGTATGAGGAGGTTGGTCCGGAAAGGAGTCCGGCACACAGGAGTCACGAGCTTTGCAAAGGACAGGGATGGTGTTCGGCTCAATCGCCATAGAGATTTCAGCCCCGGCGGTGTCCAACCAACCGTCCTCGATCAGTGAAACCGGCTCCAGATTAAGGGTCGGGGCGGGCACCGTGCGGCCTCGAGCCTTTGTTCGTGGCGAGCTAGATCGTACCCATCGAGACAAGGCGGCACGCTCGGTGTGGCTCGAATCCGTCGAAGATCAAGTCTCCGCGGACATCGGCCGTATAGTTCAAGCTTCAAATCTGACTGATGGCGGGCGTAGCTTCGATCTGCTCCGGATGGCCTAGCGAATTGGCCCATAGTGCAAAGCCGCCGAATCTGAAGATCTGTCCGGGGAGAAAAGTCTCACCCAGGACTGCGTGTTACTGATGATTGAAGGAGCCATCGGGCCTATAGGTGACGACACAAAGGAACTCCCAATGAAAGCACCAATGTCGGTGTCAAAACCGGCGGATCTCGGGTAGGGGGTCCCGAAGCTGTGCGTCTAGGCGGATGGTAACAGGAGACAAGGGACACGATGTTTTTACCAGTTGGGCCCTCTCGATGGAGGTAATACCCTACTCCTGCTTGATTAATATTGATGATATGTGTAGTACAAGAGTAGATCTACCACGAGATCAGAGAGGCTAAACCCTAGAAGCTAGCCTATGGTATGATTGTTGTTCGTCCTACGGACTAAAACCCTTCGCTTTATATAGACACCAAATAGGGTTAGGGTTACACAGAGTCGGTTACAATGGTAGGAAATCTACATATCCATATCGCCAAGCTTGCCTTCCACGCCAAGGAAAGTCCTATCCGAACAAGGGACGAAGTCTTCAATCTTGTATCTTCATAGTCTAGGAGTCCGGCCAAAGATGATAGTTCGGCTATCCGGACACCCCCTAGTCCAGGACTCCCTCAGCCGCACCACCACTCCTTCGCTCGCCCCTGCTGGTTCTTCATCCCACACGCACCGCGCTCCCATGGAGGCTCGAGCCGCGCTCATCGCGGCAAACGAGCTCCTGCGCTACCGCCCCGTCGATGACGTCTACGAGGAGTGGCTCGACCGCGTCGCCGAGCTCGTCCGCGCCCCAGGGGGCTCCCCTGCACCGCCCCTCTCGCTGCCTCGCCCTTCACCCCGCGCGGGAGGCAGGGAGCCGGAGGTGCCGCCGCCACCTCCTTCCCAGGAAGGCGTCCTGGCACCCAGGCGCGTGGTCCCAGGCCGAGACCCTCCACGTCCGGCGCCCGCGCAATAAGAAATGAGCTGCCAGGAGATCCCTCGTCCCCTAGAAGGTGCTCGCGTGCTCCCAGCTCCGGAGCGCCGCGATCATGCTCCAGCGCCACCGCGTCAAGACCCGCTGCTCGAGCAGCGCGGCTGGAATCTACAAAAGCAAGCCCGCATCATCGAGAGCTCCGATGGTACTGCTGCAGCTGCAGCGCCTTCACCGCCCGAGCTACGTGGCGTCGCGTGGCCCGGCAAGTTCAAGCCAGACCTGCCTCCTCGCTCTGACGACCTGCCGACCCGGAGTTCCTTCAGCTCTGGCTGGGCATCAAGCCGCCAACGAGGACGAAAAGGTCATGGCGAATTGGTTCCCCATGGCGCTGAAGGGCGGGGCGAACACGCTCTGAACTGGCGGCACGATCTCCTCTGGGGCGAGATGCGCACCGCTTCATCGCCAACTTCAAGGCACTCGTGGACGGCCTCCGGCCATGAGTGACATGCGCCCACATCAAGCGGCAGCCGGGAGAGACCTGCAGAAGTACATCCGGCGCTTCAACAACGCCCGCCTCAAGATTCCCAAGGTGGTCGAGGAGGCCATCATCTCAGCCTTCTCCGATGGCGTGCGTGGCGTCAAGATGAAGGAGGAGCTAGCAATGCATGAAGACCTGTGCACATCATGGAGCTGTTCAACTTGGCGACCAAATGCGCCGGGGGCTGAGGAAGGGCGCCTCTCCTCCTCGAGCTTCCAGCTGCCGATCCGAAGAAGAAGCCCAAGGCCAGGGCGTGAAGCGCAAGGGGGCTGTCGTGCTCATGGCGAGAACCGGACACCAAGCAAGGCGAGGATCAGCCCGAGTCATCCAAGGGCAGCGGTGCTGCGTGTACCATGACCTCCACACCCACAACACCAGCGAATGTCGAGGAGCTCGGGGCCGTGCGAGAAGGCGTGTCGGCCCGGCGCCCGAGCACAATGATCGAGGCTACAGCCGAGGAGGAGAAAGCGCATGGCTGGGAAGATCGTGGCCCTCGCCAGGGATGGCGTGATAGACCTCGCGAGGACCGCTAGCGAGGACCAGCCTCGCGAGGAGGTTGGAGACCAGCCTCGTGGCGGCCGCCCTCAAGGCAGCAGGGCTCCCACCTCTGCCTCAACCGCCAAGGAGGATGCGAAGACAATCATCGGGGACGAGGGGCTGGGGGCTTCCGGGGCAGCGTGATCACTTGCATTATGGGTGGCGCTCAGGCCCCAGCCTCTCAGCGCATCTTCAAGCAGTTTGCTCGCGAGGTGAACGCAGTCCTCCCCAAGCCAGAGGCCACTCGCCCTCTTAGATGGTCATCGTGCGCTATCACGTTCAGTTCAGCCGATCAGCTCAAGTGCGCGGCGACGGCCGGAGTCCTCCCCATGCTTTGCTCGCCAGTCATCAGCAACGTGCAAGTCACCAGGACCCTCATTGACGGCGGAGCAGGGATCAACGTCCTATCTGTCGAGACATTCAACGACCTCCAAGTGCCATATGATCAGCTTCAGCCAACCAAGCCTTTCTCAGGAGTCACCGATGGCTCCACCATCCCGATAGGGCAAGTTCATCTTCCTATCACCTTCGGACAGTGCAACAACTACCGCACCGAGCTCATCGACTTCGCCCACATTCGCCTGCCGTACAATGCCATCCTCGAGTACCCAGCTTTGGCAAAGTTCATGGCAGTGACTCACCATGGCTACAATGTCCTCAAGATTCCAGGAAGCGGAGGAGTCATCATAGTGCCTTGTGAGGAAAGGGATGCAGTGTGCTCCCTTGAGCGTGCCTTCCAAGCTGCAACAATCGAAGACCCAGTTCACAGGAGTGGGAGACTCCCCGAGGCGATCCCCAAGAAGAAGAAGGCTTCACCTGGTCCAAGCCCTCGTGGGGTGGGTACCTCCAGAGGCATGGCAACAGGACCTCCGCCCGTTCAAGGGGCGCCACCCTCTGGCGCATAAGAAGGCGTGCCCGGCGCCCTCCTCAGGCGGGGCTCGGGGGCTCTTTCATGGCGAGCCACCGACCTAGCCGGAGTCACAAGGGAGGTGCTCGGGCACCACTTGGAGGCGTGCTTCAAAGCACATTTCCCTCAGGAAGGTATGAGGCAAGGAGGGCCAAACCCTCAAGAGTTCATCGCGAGGAGCACCCAGGAGCTATAGGAGTCAAGAGTCATGCGCGGCTGTCGCCGCTTGCCCGCCGTGGCCCCACATCCAGGCGAGGATCTTTGGGCTGAATCTGCATCGACATACCAGGCTCAGCCGGGCGCGTCTCGGGGCGCCTCTGGCCCTCACGTGTGGGGCGTTGCGAGGGACCACCTCACAGCTACGTTCGCATGCCTTCGGCCTGCCGAGCAGCAGTTGCCGCCATCGGCGCTTCTGAGGTGCGCTCTGGAGGCTCGGGGAGGTCAAGCAGTAGCAGTCTGGCGGAGATGGAGATGGCTCTCGAGAACCCCGTACCCCAGAGCCTCCCGAGGCTCCAGTCGGAGGCTCGTGAGGGCGGCGTCCTCAAATCCACGCGTCATCCGCTACCCCAACACCCCGCCGTCTCCGACCATATCAGGTGACACCTTTCTAAGTTTCGTTTTCAGCTGGGAGCGCCCCTCGGGCTACATCATTCCCAGGCTGCGTGGGTCCGTCCCTGTGGCATGTATCCGTTTTGCTTATGTTCTTTACTTACCTTGTTGGGGGCGCCCCTCAGGCTGCATTATCCCCAAGTTGCTCGGGCCAAACCCAGTGGCGCATGCTTTCTCCGCACCTATCTAGATGGATTTGCTTATTCTTACATAACATGCTTGACCTCATCGCCTGCTCGATTGACACCTACCTTTGGAGCCGCTCGCTCGACGCAGTGCTTGCATGCGGGTCCGTCCTGCAACAGCGATAAATCTGAGTGGCGAGCTCGGCGCGGCAGCAGCGCAAGGCGCCACCTCACCAAGCCCTCAGTGCCCCCGATCACTCCCTCGGAGCGACCAATGGTTGGCTGGCAACCGTAACGACGAACCTTGTTTCCCCTCGTGATTGGTATGCAGGACTTGCTCCAGGATTAACGCTGGCGGCCTCACGAGCCTTCTCTCCTCCTCTCCGGCGCGATCCGCTTGCACGTTAAAAGGGGGGCGCCTGAGCATCGCGACTCATGGGCTCTTACGGGCTCTCCAGCCCTCACCCCCTGGCCTTGACCCACGACATCGCGACCTGTCATACCAGTGGGCGGTGAGCTCGCTCGAGGCAGGACACGAGGATGTAGAGCATTAAGGAAAGCGTGGGGGAGAGGGAAGAAGCTCACGAGGACCCAACCCAGCAACACCTCAGTTGCCGTCGCGCAGACACGGCGCCTCATCGAACGCCGCTCCAAACTCGCAAGATAAGTCACGCCAAAAACTGATCTGACTCAACGCTAAACCCTCGCCTACTGCTGCTCTGTCACGGCGAAGCTGCCTACCTTTCTTGCCCAGCGGAGGCTGCTTGAGCGCTAAAGGGGACCTCCTGAGCATCGCGACTCAGGGGCTCTTACTGGACCTCGGGCCGCTCACCTCCTGGCCTTGACCCACGGCATCGCGACCTGTCATACCAGCGGCGGTGAAGCCTACACAGGGACCGAGACACATCGTCGTGAGCACCAAAGCCCTCGTGAGGAAAGAAAGGGGGAGCTGAGCTGGGGCAGAACAAGCATCTCGCACCGATTCATCATAAGGACATAATATTCACAAAACATGGCCAGCGCCTTACATACCCCCACGGGGTGCTACTTCGATTCTTTGCAGGAAATAAAAGGTGCTAATCCTAAGGAACGCGGACTACGCATGCCTCCGCAGGAGACGCCATCATCAACAGTGGGCCGCCAGGCACCGGCGCCAACCCCATCCAGATCACCGGCGCCGGTAGCCTGAAGCGCCCGCCTGGCTCCGGGCGCGACGCAAGCTCGAAGGCTCGTAGCTGTCACCACTCGTCTCCGGAGTCGCCAGAAGCTCGGTGGAGGCACTGGACCCTCCGGTCCCTTCGCTGCTGCCCCAGAAGCTGCCGAGGGGTCGACCGGCGGGCCTAGTCCTTGCCACGACGATGCCCCGACCGCCCTTCTCGGGGCAGCATTCCAGTCGGCGTCCTTCCGCGTCGAAGACCTTGAAGAACATCAAGGAAGCGCCATCGTATTCTAGATGGATCACGAGGGCGCCCCTTGTCCGGCAGACACGGGCGATCTAGCCCCAGCATCGGGTCATGTAGACCTTGCCCGGAGCAACGACCGCAACCTCCGCTCCGGTCGCAGGGGTGCTGCAGCCAGCATGCTGCAACCAAAGCTCCAAAGAGCCCCTCTGCGGGATCTCGAAGGCGAAGGAGGGAGGAAGGTGAATCCAAGATTGAGGAGGCATGGCGGCGTGGAGCACAAGCTCTCGGGAGGAGACCTCGGCATGGACTCCAGGAGGAACAACGCGCACCGCCGTGACCCGCCGGCGCCGACGGCAGTGTCGCCCGTGGCGCTCGGCGTCTACTCCATCATGGCCCTCAATGCGGGTGTACAAGGGCAGCGGGAGCCCTGGCGGTGGCCACTCGTACCAGGGCCTCGACACCTCCTGCCGGGCGCCCTCATCTCGGCGGCAGAGGGCTAAGCCATTTCTTTGGCGGAAGCAGGTCGGGACCCTCTCGGGGGGCCTTTCCCTTCTCTTCTGCAGAGAACCGGTGAATCGGAGACATTGTTGCAATGTGGAGCAAGGGCAAGGATGAAGAGAAAGGAACAACAAGAAGAGATGGACTGGAAGGACTTGCGCCGTTCCATACTTATAGCTGGAGTAGGCCAACCGTCGGCCTCCACGATCACAGCTAATCATGACCCATTTCTGCATGCAGGGACTTGTCAAGTCGTGCGGTTGCCGAGGCATCGTTGGGAAGTGGAGACGCCCATGACTAATCAATCGCCACGCGGCGCCCAAGGCCGCAGGCTGCTGGGGCCCGCGGCGCTTCGCACTTGCCCTTTCGCTTCTCGGCTAAGCCAAGTCCGGGCGTGCCTTGGGCCCGGGGGCTACTGTCGGCGTTCTGGGAACGAGGGTCCCCAGACTTGCCTGCCTGCGGCCTGCGGCGTGGCTCAAGTGGGGGCCCAACATGGCCCAGCTTCATCAGCTCAAGCTCAAGACCCTCGCGGGGCGGATGACAGGAACCTTCCTCAGAAGCAGCCTCGTCAGGCAGGCTCGCGAGGAGGCGGAGTGATCAAGGCAGGGTACCTCACGAGGGTGCCCCGTGACGCAAGCCATGACGATCGAGACCAGGCGGGCGCCAGCCTGTGCAGTGTCCTCGTTTCCCTTTTGGTGCAAAGGAGGAAAGCACATGCCAAGGCATCAGGCAAAGGTTACCGCTTCGGTGCAACAAGACCAAGACCAGCAAAACGGCAGGGCAGAGGTCATCGTGGAGCCCAGGACGGCGTCACCGTCAGAGTCTTTGGCAGCCGAAGACCAACTTTAGTCAGGATAAGTGTACTAGATGTTCCCCTTCAAAATGGCCAATTGTTGGCGCCCTTCCCGCTCATTATTTGGGAAGAGGCCCAGGGCCTCCCACTATAAATAGAGCTAGCCACCACAGAGTGAGGGGGAGGCATTCACAAAAGAGAGAGGGGTCGACGGGACACAGGTCGAACCTACCAGAGAGAGAGAGGCGACTGAACTCACCCAAGCAGTTCATCGCACCAGCTCAAGAACAGCCCCTCGCGAGGCTGTTCTTCCTTTGTATGGTTCATCATCAGCCCCTGAGGCAATCCACCACACCACACACTGGAGTAGGGTATTACACCACAACGATGGCCCAAACCAGTGTAAACCTCGTGTCTCTTGTGTTGTTCATCGTTCCTAGTTTAGATCCCTCGCAATCCATTCACGCGTGAGCTGGTAGGGGAAAGATCTCCGCGCGCACCCCAATGTTCGAACCTCAAGGGTCTGCCGGAACCCGAAATCTGACAGGCTCTCTCCCCCTCGCTTCCGGTGGCGCCGGAGTGCCACCGGGGGCCATCATCATCACCGCAATCTTCACCAACAAGTTCACCGCCATCATCACCAACTCTTCCCCCCTCTATGCAGCAGTGTAACCCCTCTTTTACCCGCTGTAATCTATACTTAAACATGGTGCTCAATGCTATATATTATTTCCCAATAATGTATGGCTATCCTATGATGTTTGAGTAGATCCGTTTTGTCCTATGGGTTAATTGATGATCGTGATTAGTTTGAGTTGCATGTTTTATTATTGGTGTTGTCCTATGGTGCTCTCCATGTCGCCCAAGCGTGAGGGATCCCCATTGTAGGGTGTTTAAATATGTTCATAATTTGCTTATGGTGGGTGGCGTGAGTGAAAGAAGCACATACCCGAGTAAGTAGGTTGTTTGTGTATGGGAATAAAGAGGACTTGATACTTTAATGCTATGGTTGGGTTTTACCTTAATGATCTTTAGTAGTTGCGGATGCTTGCTAGAGTTCCAATCATAAGTGCATATGATTCAAGTAGAGAAAGTATGTTAGCTTATGCCTCTCCCTCATATAAAATTGCAATAACGATTACCGGTCTAGTTACCGATTGCCTAGGGACAAATAACTTTCTCGTGACAAAAAGCTCTTTACTAAAACTAATTTAGTTGTGTCTCTATCTAAACAGCCCCTACTTTTTATTTACGTGCTCTTTACTATCTTGCAAACCTATCCGAAAACACCTACAAAGTACTTCTAGTTTTATACTTGTTCTAGGTAAAGCGAACGTCAAGCGTGCATAGAGTTGTATCGGTGGTCGATAGAACTTGAGGGAATATTTGTTCTACCTTTATCTCCTCGTTGGGTTCGACACTCTTACTTATCGAAAGAGGTTACAATTGATCCCCTATACTTGTGGGTTATCAAGACCTTTTTCTGGCGCCGTTGCTGTGGAGTCATAGCCTGGGGTGAATATTCTCATGTGTGCTTGTTTGCTTTATCACTAAGTAATTTTTATTTGCTGTTCTTAGTTGTTCTCTATCTTTAGTTATGGATATGGAACACGAAATACCAAAAAAAAATTGGTTTACTTGCTACTCATGGAGATGGGGAACCTCCTAAAACCCTCGATGCTCATTATGTGATAGATATTATGTACTACTTTGATAATCCTAAGAAAACCCCATTCAATTTGGTAACGGGGGACACGTTGGATCAAAGTGAATACTTTAGGGATTATCGCTTGACTCAAAAATGGAAACTATTATGAGATCAAATTTATATGTTGAAGTGGCATGCTAGGCAACTATGCTTGAGATATGATTATACTTGTTGCTCTAGGATGAAGGCTCCACACCTTCCCTTTTCATGCAAATTTAATGATAATGAAACCTTGGCTTCTTATGCTAGAGGTATATATGATTACTATGATGTGGAACAAATAGAAGAATTTGTTGCTTTTATGGGTGCTTATGAAATTGAATCTGTATTTAAAGAGTGTGAAAATCTTTATGATGCTCTTTATAGTCCTGAAAATTTAGCTATCCTTAAATATTGCTATGAGAATTATGAATTCAATTCCGACATTGATGCGTTTATTAAGAAAGTATCTGTTGTCCAAGAAGAGACTAATATTTTGCAGGAGTCTATGGAAGAATAAATTAATGACATTATGAACTCATTGGATGAAAAAGATGAGGAGGAGAGCGAAGAACAAGAGGAGGAAGAGTGGATTGATCACCCATGCCCACCTTCTAATGAGAGTAACTCTTCAACTCATACATTGTTTAATTTCCCTTCGTGCTTCCCGAAGGATGATTGCTATGATGACTGTTATGATCCCGTTGATTCTCTTGAAATATCCCTTTTTGATGATGCTTGCTATGCTTATGGCCAAGATGCTAATATGAATTATGCTTATGGAGATGAACTTGCTATAGTTCCTTATGTTAAACATGAAATTGTTGCTATTGCACCCACGCATGATAGTCCTATTATCTTTTTGAATTCTCCCGACTACACTATATTGGAGAGTTTGCCTTTATTAAGGATTATGTTGATGGGTTGCCTTTTTCCATTGCACATGGTGATTTTGATAGATATAATATGCATGTGCTTGCTGCTCCTACTTGCAATTATTATGAGAGAGGAACTATATCTCAACCTCTCTATGTTTCCAACATGATAAAATTGCAAGAAACTGCTTATACTATGCATTGGCCTTTACTATGTGTGCATGAATTGTTCTTTTAGGACATGCCGATGCATAGGAAGAGAGTTAGACTTCGTCATTGCTTGATATATGTTGCTTTGTGCTCACTACTAAATGTCAAATCATTGCTAATTAAAATTGGCTTTGATATACCTTGGGATCCGGGTGGATTCACCACTTGAGCACTATATGCCTAGCTTAATGGCATTAAAGAAAGCGCTGCCAGGGAGACAACCCAGAAGTTTTAGAGAGTCATTTATTTTTTTTGAGTTCTTTCATTTAGTTTAAAAAAAGAGGGGAACTTAAAACTTTTCAAAAAGGAAAGTGAAAGTGGGAAAGACAAACATTGTTGAAGTGGGAGAGCTCCTTGAACTTTGTTCATGCTCACAGAAACTTTGTGAATCTTAATTACAGAAAATTTTCAATAAAAATAATTATCCCCTTGTAAAATTCTATTGTATTATAAAAATAATGTGCCAAGATTTGCCTTTAGGATGTTTATAATGCTTGTTGGTTTGTACGGTGCAGGACATAAAGTTTGTCTGTAGTGCGCGATTTTTCATTTTTTACTGGAACGTCAAACGGTTCTGAAACTTCTTGCACTGTCTTTATGTACAAATTGTTTATTTTTCCTAATTTTGTCAGAATTTTTGATGTACCAGAAGTATGGTTAATGTTCAGATTGTTACAGACTGTTCTGTTTTAGACAGATTCTGTTTTTGATGCACAGTTTGCTTGTTTTCATGAAACTATCAATTCCTATCAGTGGATTAAGCCATGGAAAAGTTATATTACAGTAACTATAATGCAAATACAAAAAATGAATTGGTTTGCAACAATACTTAGAGTAGTGATTTGCTTTATTATACTAACGGATCTTACCGAGTTTTCTGTTGAAGTTTTGTGTGGATGAAGTGTTCGATGATCGAGAAGGTCTCGATATGAGGAAAATGAGGAGAGGCAAGAGCTCAAGCTTGGGGAGGCCCAAGGCACCCCAAGTAAATATTCAAGGAGACTCAAGTGTCTAAGCTTGGGGATGCCCCAGAAGGCATCCCCTCTTTCTTCAACAAGTATCGGTATGTTTCCGGATTCGTTTCGTTCATGCGATATGTGAAACTCTTGGAGCGTCTTTTGCATTTAGTTTTCATTTTTATTTTATGCACCATGCTGGTATGAGATAGTCCTTGGTTGATTTATATAATTCTCATTGCACTTCACTTATATTCTTTGAGTATGGCTTTATAGAATGCTTCATGTGCTTCACTTATATCATTTGAAGTTTGGATTGCCTGTTTCTCTTCACATAGAAAACCGCCATTTGTAGAATGCTATTTTGCTTCACTTATATTTTTTAGAGCGTGGACATATCTTTTGTAGAAAGAATTAAACTCTCTTGCTTCACTTATATCTATTTAGAGAGAGGACAGGAATTGGTCATTCACATGGTTAGTCATAAAATCCTACATAAAACTTGTAGATCACTGAATATGATATGTTTGATTCCTTGCAATAGTTTTGCGATATAAAGGTGGTGATATTAGAGTCGTGCTAGTTGAGTAATTGTGAAATTGAGAAATACTTGTGTTGAGGTTTGCAAGTCTCGTAGCATGCACGTATGGCGAACCGTTATGTAACGAAGTTGGAGCATGAGGTATTTATTGATTGTCTTCCTTATGAGTGGCGGTCGGGGACGAGCGATGGTCTTTTCCTACCAATCTATCCCCCTATGGGCATGCGTAGTAGTACTTTGCTTCGAGGGCTAATAAACTTTTGCAATAAGTATATGAGTTCTTTATGACTAATGTGAGTCCATGGATTATCGCACTCTCACCCTTCCATCATTGCTAGCCTCTTGATGCCGTGCATTGCCCTTTCTCACCTCGAGAGTTGGTGCAAACTTCGCCGGTGCATACAAACCCCGTGATATGATACGCTCTATCACACATAAGCCTCCTTATATCTTCCTCAAAACAGCCACCATAACTACCTATCATGGCATTTCCATAGCTATTCTGAGATATATTGCCATGCAACTTCCATCATCATCATATACATGACTTGAGCATTTATCGTCATATTGCTTTGCATGATCGTAAGATAGATAGCATGATGTTTCCATGGCTTGTCCGTTTTTTGATGTCATTGCTACGCTAGATCATTGCACATCTCGGTACACCGCCGGAGGCATTCATATAGAGTCATATCTTTGTTCTAGTATCGAGTTGTAATATTGAGTTGTAAGTAAATAAAAGTGTGATGATCATCATTATAAGAGCATTGCCCTAGTGAGGAAAGGATGATGGAGACTACTCCTACAAATAGAACATAGCCATATAAAAAAAGATTTATTAGCCTCTAGAAAGATATCAGATACAAGTTCATTTTCGATATATCTCTGTATAGTTTAGTGATTCCTAGCGTAGAACCCTTCTGTGTTGGAATAGTTTCCAGATTATGATTCCCCCACAAGTCGGGATGAGACTCCGGACGAAAAAAAAGAAAAAAAAAGAGAAAGGCCAAGAAAAAAAGAGAAGGCCCAAAAAAAAAACAAAAAAAGAGAGAAAAAGAGAGAAGGGGCAATGTTACTATCCTTTTACCGCACGTGTGCTTCAAAGTAGCACCATGTTCTTCATATAGAGAGTCTCTTGAGTTAGCACCTTCATATACTAGTGGGAATTTTCATTATAGAACTTGGCTTGTATATTCCAATGATGGGCTTCCTCAAATGCCCTAGGTCTTCATGAGCAAGCAAGTTGGATGCACACCCACTTAGTTTCATTTTGAGCTTTCATATACTTATAGCTCTAGTGCATCCGTTGCATGGCAATCCCTACTCCTCACATTGACATCAATTGATGGGCATCTCCATAGCCCGTTGATTAGCCGCGTCGATGTGAGACTTTCTCTTTTTTTGTCTTCCCATACAAACCTCCATCATCATATTCTATTCCACCCATAGTGCTATGTCCATGGCTTGCACTCATGTATTGCATGAGGGTTGAAAAGGCTGAAGCGCGTTAAAAAGTATGAACCAATTGCTCGGCTTTTCATCGGGGTTGTGCATGATTTGAATGCTTTGTGTGGTGAAGATGGAGCATAGGCAGACTATATGATTTTGTAGGGATGAGCTTTATTTGGCTATGTTATTTCGATAAGACATAATTGCTTGGTTAGTATGCTTGAAGTATTATTGTCTTAATGTCAAATGATAGACTATTCTTTGAATCACTCATGTCTTAATATTCATGAAGATTATGTGATCAATATTATGCTAGGTAGCATTCCACATCAAAAATTATCTTTTTTATCATTTACCTACTCGAGGACGAGCAGGAATAAAAGCTTGGGGATGCTGATACGTCTCCGTCGTATCTATAATTTTTTGTTGTTCCATGCCAATATTCTACAACTTTCATATACTTTTGGCAACTTTTTATACTATTTTTGGGACTAACATCGTGATCCAGTGCCTAGTGCCAGTTCCTGTTTGTTGCATGTTTTATGTTTCGGAGAAACCCCATATCAAACGGAGTCCAAACGGGATAAAAACTGATGGAGAATATTTTTGGAATATTTGTGAAATATGGGAAGAAGAATCAACGCGAGAAGGTGCCCGAGGGGGCCACGAGGCAGGGGGGCGCGCCACTGACCCTCGTGCCCCCCCGTAAGGCGGTTGCTTCTCTTCTTTGGCCACAAGAAAGCTAATTTTCAGAGAAAAATCTGGGCGAAGGTTTCAATCCAATCGGAGTTACGGATCTCCCGTTATATAAGAAACGGTGAAAGGGCAGAATCCTATAGCGCAGAAACAGAGAGAGACAGAGAGACAGATCCAATCTCGGAGGGGCTCTCGCCCCTCCCATGCCATGGAGACCAAGGACCAGAGGGGAAACCCTTCTCCCATCTAGGGAGGAGGTCAAGGAAGAAGAAGAAGAAGGAGGGGGGCTCTCTCCCCCTCGCTTCCGGTGGCGCCGGAGTGCCATCGGGGGCCATCACCATCACCACAATCTTCACCAACAACTTCACCTCCATCATCACCAACTCTTCCCCCCTCTATGCAGCGGTGTAACCCCTCTTTTACCCGCTGTAATCTCTACTTAAACATGGTGCTCAACGCTATATATTATTTCCCAATGATGTATGGCTATCCTATGATGTTTGAGTAGATCCGTTTTGTCCTATGAGTTAATTGATGATCGTGATTGGTTTGAGTTGCATGTTTTATTATTGGTGCTGTCCTATGGTGCTCTCCGTGTCGCGCAAGCGTGAGGCATCCCCGCTGTAGGGTGTGGCAACACGTTCATAATTTGCTTATGGTGGGTGGCGTGAGTGACAGAAGCACATACCCGAGTAAGTAGGTTGTTGGTGTATGGGAATAAAGAGGACTTGATACTTTAATGCTATGGTTGGGTTTTACCTTAATGATCTTTAGTATTTGCGGACACTTGCTAGAGTTCCAATCATAAGTGCATATGATCCAAGTAGAGAAAGTATGTTAGCTTATGCCTCTCCCTCATATAAAATTGCAATAACGATTACCGGTCTAGTTATCGATTGCCTAGGGACAAATAACTTTCTCGTGACAAAAAGCTCTTTACTAAAACTAATTTAGTTGTGTCTTTATCTAAACAGCCCCTACTTTTTATTTACGTGTTCTTTACTATCTTGCAAACCTATCCGAAAACACCTACAAAGTACTTCTAGTTTTATACTTGTTCTAGGTAAAGGGAACGTCAAGCGTGCGTAGAGTTGTATCGTGGTTGATAGAACTTGAGGGAATATTTGTTCTACCTTTAACTCCTCGTTGGGTTCGACACTCTTACTTATTGAAAGAGGCTACAATTGGTCCCCTATACTTGTGGGTTATCACTGGTACATACCCTCAGCCCCGAGGGTAAACTACTCCCTCCTCGTCATGGAGAGCGCCGGGATGATGAAGATGGCCACCGGTGAGGGATCCCCCCCTCCGGCAGGGTGCCGGAACGGGTCTAGATTGGTTTTCGATGGCTACAGAGGCTTGCGGCGGTGGAACTCCCGATCTATTGTGCTCCCTCATGTTTTTAGGGTATATGGACATATATAGGCGAAGGAAGTCGGTCAGGGGAGCCACGAGGTGCCCACGAGGGTGGGGGCGCGCCCAGGGGGTAGGGCGCGCTTCCCTGCCTCGTGGCTTCCTCGAAGATTCCCTGACGTCTACTCCTAGTCTCCTGGATTGCTTCCGTTCCAAAAACAACTCTCCCGAAGGTTTCATTCCGTTTGGACTCCGTTTGATATTCCTTTTCTTCGGAACACTGAAATAGGCAAGAAAACAACAATTTGGGCTGGGACTACGGTTAATAGGTTAGTCCAAAAATAATATAAAAGTGTTTAGTAAAGCCCATAAACATCCAAAACAGATAATATAATAGCATGAATACTTCATAAATTATAGATACATTGGAGACGTATCAGCATCCCCAAGCTTAATTCCTGCTCGTCCTCGAGTAGGTAAATGATAAAAGAAATAATTTATGAAGTGTGAATGCTAGCAGGTGCACAAGTTTGATCAGTGATAATTTCAATCACCTTTCTAGCATCATTATATGCCATAACAGTAGCTAAACTCATAAAACTTTTCATGATCAAGTAACAAGCTATTCACATGTTACCATAAACTTTCTTGAAAACTAACAAACTATGTTCTCAGTCATCAAACAATTTCAATTCATCTTATTTTCAGGAAGGGTCTATGTAAGAGCTTTGATTTAGCAAATCCCACATACTCAACAATCATATAGTCTTCCATGATTGCTACCACTCAAAGCATATTTTTAGAAGAAATAGCATCCATCGAACACAGAGAAAGAGGGGCTTAATGTTTCACCTCCCAACTTATTTATCATATAGATATTTTTCAATAATAATAATTCATGATCAACTATATTTGAATGGCCATATATGCTTAGATCTTTCTCCACCACATGATGCTTGCCAAGTAAAAAGTAGGTTGGAATGAGAAGGAATACTACTGACTCTTGCATAAAAGTAAAAGATAGGCCCTTCGCAGAGGGAAGCAGGGATTTGTAGAGGTGCCAGAGCTCGAAGCTAAAACAGAGATGAAAATAATTTTGAGAGGTATGCTTTCGTTTTCAACATAACGACTGTCGGTGTCAAAATCGGCGGATCTCGGGTAGGGGGTCCCGAACTGTGCGTCTAGGCGGATGGTAACAGGAGACAAGGGACACGATGTTTTACCCAGGTTCGGGCCCTCTTGATGGAGGTAAAACCCTACATCCTGCTCGATTGATATTGATATTGTGGATGTTTACAAGAGTAGATCTACCACGAGATCAAGGAGGCTAAACCCTAGAAGCTAGCCTATGGTATGATTGTAAGGGTTGTTGATGTTGTTGTCCTACGGACTAGAGCCATCCGGTTTATATAGACACCGGAGAGGGCTAGGGTTACATAGAGTCGGTTACAATGGTAGGAGATCTACATATCCGTATCGCCAAGCTTGCCTTCCACGCCAAGGAAAGTCCCATCCGGACACGGGGGGAAGTCTTCAATCTTGTATCTTCATAGTCTTGGAGTCCGGTCGATGATGATAGTCCGGCAGATGATAGTTCGGCTGATGATGGTAGTCCGGCTGTCCGGACACCCCCTAATCCAGGACTCCCTCAGTAGCCCCTGAACCAGGCTTCAATGACGATAAGTCCGGCACATATATTGCTTGGCATTGCAAGGCGGGTTCCTCCTCCAAATGATAGAAGATTGTGAACACCAGGATAGTGTCCGGCTCTGCAAAATAAATTCCACATTCCACCGTAGAGAGAATAATAATATATACACAAGCTCAATTTGCTGACGTTTTCTGTGGCATGACGTCACGCCACTACCAAGCCATTACTTGAATCGTTTTTTACTTTACCACCTCAGCGCATTTAGCGAGGCGGTTTCCTTGGCACGTCTTGTCGAAGCAGAGATCGTGTTTCCCCTTAATCCGGGATTCTCATCAATACGGACGTGGGTAACCCAACCGCGCCCGTTCGCCACGCCCCCTCTATCGAAGGAGAGTCCCAAACGGTCACAGAGACGGCTCTTGGTATTCTCCCTCTTTATAACGGGACCAAGGCTCGTTTCTTTTTTCTTCAATCCTCCATCGAATCTTCTCCGCTCAAAGTTCCAGCACCTAGAGCTCCAGATTCGATCGTTTCGGTCCTTCAACGATGTCCGGTTCCGACCTCCAGGGCCGGTGGATGCCCTCCTCCATCACGGAGGAGGGCGTGCTAAAGCTGCGGGATGCCAAGTACATCTTACGAGATTTCGACAGGCTGCTGCGCGAAGGGCAGGCCATCCCACCCCGAGCCCGGCGAGTATGTCGCTTTTGTATCCCACCTCCGTCGGGTTTAGGCTTCCGATGGATCCTTTTGTGAGAGGGCTCATGTTTTACTATGGGTTGTAATTCCACGATTTGGCTCCGGAGTCCATCCTCCATATCTCCGCATTCATTGTCATCTGTGAAGCCTTCCTCCGCGTCACCCTCACTTGGCTCGTGGTGAAGACCTTCAATGTGGCGCCAAGATGATCGGGGCGCAAGCTTGAGTGTGGCGGGCGGCCATAAGTAGGAGGGCCGATGCCCGTGGCCCGCTGGCTCCTTCAAGAGGAGCTCGGCTGTGGCAGCAAGAGTGGTTCTATATTACCGTTCCGAGGGGTCGAGACAAAAGCCGCCGCCCTTATTCCACCGGGACCTCCACGACGGTTGATGTCGTGGGTCAACCAAGGCTCAACGGGGGCCACAAAGGGCGTGCCCTCTTGCGGGTCGGATTCGAGATCTCCAAATGAGGGAGATCGATATGGTGGTGGTGATGTAGGTTATGCTGATTAGGCGTCTCCTGCCCTGCAAACGCCGCCCTCTCCGGCTATGGGAGTTCAATCCGGAGGGTCCACGGATTCTTCAACACTTCATGGGTATGACACCCCTGGAGATGTACTAATTATTCTTCGGATCGCAAGAGGCGCGTCCGGAATTGACCGAGGATGCTGGACTAAGCTGCAATCGCCCGGATACTCAAGTAAGTAGTTCCGAGTCCGGACATACCGTTTTGTTTGCCTTTTGATGATTCACCTTATGACCAATTTCCTTCTACACAGGAGTGGATAGCGGAAGCAAAATTGATACGGTGTCCGGCCCCCCTCCCCGAGACCGCGCCGGATCCCGTGCTGGTCCGGATGCTTGAGGTTGCGCCTTCAGAGGAAGACGAAGGGGAAAATAAGAAGCTCTTGCCTCGCTTAAGGAGGCTCTTGAAAGAGGGGATCGAGAATCCCTCCCCAAGGGGAGAAGAGGACTGCCTCCGAGGACCGGGGCAAAGCCCCTAAGCGGGGAAGAAATCTTCGCCGGAGGTCCTGCGTCCGGGAGGCCCCGCCGCACAATCTCCTTAATGAGTCAGCCCTCCAACGAGCCGTAAGTAGAAAGAAAGGAGTTTTATAATAAGAGACATCCCTATTTGTGCTTCCGAGGATAACTAAAGTTTTTACCTTGTAGTTCGGATCTCCGTCCTTCGCAGATGAGCTCGTCTTGGGGACCTTCGTCCGGAGATGATAGAGAGCGAGACGCCCCGCCCTGGGCGCCGTCGGATAGGGTGGGACGAGCCTGAAGTGTCGCCACGGAGGGAGCCCCGGGTTTGGCAAAGCGGATAGTTCGGGCGCCAAGCGGTGTACGGTGAAGGATCTGCTTGAGAAGGCGTCTATCTCGGAAGATCAGCACGCATTGATGAGCGTGGTGATTGAAAGGATTTAAATCCGCCAAGGCGGGTTGCACGATGTCGCGAGGAGTTTCTGGCGGGGTTTGAGGTACGTAAAATGACACGCTTTTAACAGTTTTGCATATAGAATCGCCTGTATAGATAGTAGCCCCGAGACTCGGTAGGTTGTCGAAATCGACGCGCGTCGAGGATCAAAATCGCAGGTTTAAATTCCCGCCATGCCGATGCAGGTGGCGGGTCGTCCGAGGCTCGCGGATCGATGGAGTTGCCGAACTAAAGCGGCAACTTGATGCTGCGGATGCGGACATCACGCTGATCAACAAAGCGACTTGATGAGTCGCAAGGTAAGCGTGCTATCGCGCGGTCACTTGGTAAGGGCGAAGCCATCCCTTACAACATGTGCGTGAAATGCAGATAGTGCCGCTGCCGTGGAGAGCCTTCGGGCGAACTTGCTCAAGCCAAGGAGCAGGCCGAAGAGTAACGCGGCGGCCTTGAGGGCGGCCGAGGAGTTAGCGGCGAAGGGTCGCACATCGCCGAGCAGGAAGAGATAGCGAAATGGCCGTGAAGTTAAAAGATGCTACCGACCGCAATGAGGCTCTTGGGAAGGAGCGCCTAGCGGGTAAGAAGACCTGCGGAAGGCCACCGCCGGTTAAGAATGCCCGCTCGCAATGCGGGCTATGAAGGAAGAGCTGCGCCAGCGGGGATATTGTAGCCGGCAAGCCGTTTCGCGCGCCAAGGTTTACGGATCCAAAATATGCTCACTGGGCTAACTGTGGTGTCCGGAGGACCTTATATGGACTTAGCAGCGAAAGTGCGGCGGATGCCATTGTGCATTTTTGAAGCCAGAAGGATCACAAGACGGAAGAGCTGTTTTGGTCTCAATTCCATAGTCCGGAGCGTTCACTTCCGCTGACCGATCGTTTGGCTGAGTGGGCTGAGCTAAATAGGTTGTTCGGGCTTGCTATGACGGATATAGTGACTCATATCCGACCGGATAGGCCCCAGCCGAAGAGTTATCTTGGCTTATTGCAGCAATTTCTTGGGCGGTGCCGCATATCAAGGCGATAAGCGGTCGGCCTGCATAGAGGGTGCGCGGATGGTGCTCGCCGTGTGAAGACACATTGACGAGATGGATGCCACCGCTGTGGCGACCCCGGTTCGGATGATAACCGGTTACCCGTCGAGCACTATTTTGGCGAAATCTTGCGTGGTGCTCGTGTAATAGAGTCACATGCTTTCGAAAAATGTTACGTTTGAATGAACGTTTATATGACGTGAAACGATATTTATGATGTAAGTGCCTTTTATACTTGTGCGTTCAAGTAATAGAATATCTCCTATGCGGCCGTTCATGTATAAGTGTGTATAACTGAAAGATGGCGATCGTCGGCTTCAGCCCCCGCACGCACAAGGTGCGGGGTGTTCATAAAAAATAGCGCTGTTTTACACTTAATCCGGACGCCTCGGTCCTGTAAAGGAGGTGGTAGCGTAGCAAACGAGGCAACCGGACTATAATGCTTTATCACTTTCACTTAGCCATGGAGTTCGAGGGTGGGGCTACGACATAGCCCACGGGGCACCGCGCTCTCCGAATTGGGCGGCGTATGTGCCTGGCCGAAAGCGGCCCTTCGTCAAACGGAGGAATCCTAAACATTCCTATGGTCGATCGAGTGGTTGACCAGTCTCTCGCTGTATCATGACGGTCAGTTTTGGCTTTCTCATTGAGGTGCTCGCCCAAATTAACTGGGCACAATCGTAGTAGTTCTCCTGGAGCAGCGTTAGCCGATGATACGGAGCGTAAGGCAGCAAAACACGGAGCCGGGCAAACCCAACATTTGACCAAAGACATGATTCGAGCTGATGCATATAAGGCCTAACTCGAGACGCCGAACACTCCGAAGGTGTTCGGTCTTTATAATAGCGGGCAAAACAAAGCCCTAAGCCCCTTGTGTCCAGTGCAGGCAGGTTCTTACGGCGCGGCCGATGCCAAAACGCCAGATCTCCACTGGTTATAATGATAAACCAGGGATTATAGCAACAAGAGACAGTAAAAAGGTTTACGTAGGGTCTTAGTCGAAAAGAGTCCTTGCAACGGGTCCCTACTACACGCTCGCTTTGTGTCTCCGTTGTGCCGTATCACGGGCGGTGTGCACGTTGTTCATCTGAAAAGAGAAGAACTTGGTTGGAAAAGAAATCGTATGCGAGAAAGTGCATAAAAATTGAAATATAGATTAAGAAAGCTGAGCCTATGCTAGCTCATTATGGCTTATATGTGCAAACCCTTGTGAAGGGATGTGCGGCTAGGTAGCCCCTAGCTTATTTATTCGGACTCGTCCAGCCGTGTCCGGGGTCTCAAGCGACCTTTTAATGAAATGATGCCACGTGAACCGGGCATTTTAAGCGTAAGAGACGCGTAATGTGGTATTGCATTGAAGCAGACGAAAGCTTCCCGTCCCAGTGATGCTTGATAGCCACTTTTAAATGGGGCGACATGAAAGGTTAGCTTTTCTCATCGGTAGGTGTCAGGTGACCCTGACACAACTTCTAGTAATAATGAAACTGTGCACCTGGCGTAAGGGCCTGGCGCCACTCCTTTGAAGGAAGTGCGGCTATGCCGAATTGTGGTAGGGTCTATCCCAACTTGCGGATTGTGTCCGGAAATAGCAGGTTCAAGTCACTGCCGCCGTCCATCAAAACCTGCGTTAATTGCAGTCCGTCTATTATGGGATCCACTATCAGGGTAGTCTATCCTGCGTTCCGGATACTTCTGGACTAATCCAGATGGTCGAAAGTGATTGGTTTTGACGTCCAATCTCGGTCCACTGGGGTGGATCGTGCGACACTTGTCTTAGCGAGTGCCGTGTTGGCTTTCCGTACTATCACGTGAAGCGAGTTTACTGTTTTGACTTCTTGGGGAAGTCTTTTGACTTCGGTGCTCGCTGGTGGGGTTCGTCATCGTCCTCGCTTGGATCGAGTTCTTATGTCCGGCGTTGAGTCTGCCGGACTGTTTAAAAACCCAACAATTTCGGTTGGTATGGTTTGCAGGCCTTCCGGAGGTACTATGGATTTGACATATCCGATCTAAAATTTTGTTTAAATTTGAGAGCTCGTCTCTGTTCTCCTTAAGAGGCCGTGTTGTATTGTTTGGCCGCGAGCTTTTGAATCCGGCGTTGACCGCCGTGCCCTTTAGGCTATTTTCTTTATTCCGGTGCTGGTCTTTCCTGCGCCGTGACTGTCCGTTTCCATCTCTGATCTCGGATGCACTCTTGTCGCTGGTGCTGCATCTTGCTAGCCAGCTGTCTTCTCCTGCGCAAAAGCGCGTCATGAGGCTTGTTAGCGCGGCCATTGTTCTTGGCTTCTCTTGGCCGAGGTGTCTGGCGAGCCATTCGTCTCGGACGTTGTGTTTAAAAGCTGCTAGGGCTTCTGCGTCCGGACAGTCGACTATTTGGTTCTTTTGGTAAGGAACACATTCCGAATTTGTGGCTGATTCTCCGGGCTGTTGGGTTATGACTCAGATAAATGCGCAGATCCGAGGGCGGACATAAGTCCCTTGAAAATTTGCTTCAAACGCGCCCTCAAGCTCTTCCCAACTTCCAACAGTATTTTCGGGAGGCTTTTGAGCCAATGCCGAGCTGGCCTGTGAGCTTGAGGGTAGGTATTTTATGGCGTGGAGATCATCTCCTCTAGCCATGTGTATGTGTAGTATATAATCTTCTATCCAGACTCCGAGTCATTGTGCGTCGTATGCCTCTATGTTTATGGGTTTGAACCTGCTGGAAATTCATGATCCAGCACCTCATCGGTAAAACATAGCGGGTGTGCGGGCGCCCATATTTGGGTGTGCCGCTGTCTTCAAACACTTGTCGTGGTGTGTTACTTCCTGGGGTCCTCTTTTTGGCCGTAGATGGACCTAGTTGGGCCGTCCGCTTTCCTGTGATTATAATTGACTTGTGTGCAGCCCCGCTTGTCGCTTTGGGCCTGTCATCGGCGTCTATCCGCCAGCGGCCTCTTTATTTTTGTTGTGAAGGCTCTATGGCTTCCTCGTCAAATTCTGGCAGCAACTTGCGCGGGTAGCTCTTAGTTTGATGGCCATTGCCATATTTGTCTGCGGTCTTGAATACTTTGCTCCACTTCATTCTGAGCGTGTCTTCTGCTGTTTTGAGCTTCCGTTTCGCCTTCTTCAAACTTCTTGCAGTGGCGACGAGTTTTTTGTGTACGTCTTTATGCTCCGGTGTTGGGTCCGGACTGTTGATTGCTTCGTGAAGGGGTTGATTATCCGGCTCGTCCTGTTCGTCGTCCGCTGGTTTGCCCTGCTCTATCGCTGGGTCGTTAGGAAGGCTGCTTCGATCGAGGCGGGACTTAGGGCAGCGTCTACGTCGCCGTTTTGGTTCTTTATCGGCGAGATTATCCTCTGCCGCGTCTCGTTGTTCCTCGTTATCGCTTCCCTTTGGGGTGTCCACCATGTATATGTCATATGACGAGGTGGTCTTCCAAAGGTCTGTAGGCTTTGGTTCTTGGTAGTCTCCGCATCGCCGTCCATACCGTCGATGTCTTGAGTCGTAGTTGAGTACGTCGGTTAAATCGCCGACGGTGGCTACTGGCGGGTGGTGGGTGGGCTTTGAATTTCTTCGTCGTCCGCATCCCAACCGCCCTGGCCGTGAGTTCGCCAGGCTCTCCGGATAGCGAGAGATGCTTGATGAATTTATGATATCGCCAAGGGCGAAGTCTTGAAAGATGTCCGCAGCGGTGAATTCCATGATCGGCGCCAATCGGATTCGACCGGCAAGGGCGCAGGAGGTTCGGAGTCCGGCACCTCGGAGTCATGAGCTTTATGCGGGACAAGGTAGGTGTTCGGCTCCATCGCCGTAGAAGTTGCAGCTCCCGAGGCGGTGTCCATCCATCCATCCTCGATCCGAGCGATCGGCTCCGGACTATGAGTCGGGCGGATTCGTGCAGCGACCTCCAAGGTGCTGTCCGCGGCGAGTTAGGTCATGCCCATCGTGACAGCAAGCACGCTTCGGCTGTGGCTCAGATCCATCAAGATCAAGTCCCGTGGATATCGGCCGTGAAGTTTAGGCTTCCAAACCTGACTCGACGGCCGGGCGTAGCTTCAAATCTGCTCCAGATGGCTGCGAGTTGGCCCGCAGCGCGAAGCCGCCGAATCTGAAGATCTGTCTGGGGAGAAAAGCCTCACCCAGGACTGCGTCGTTGTTGATTGAAGAGGCCATCAAGCCTATCGGTGATGACACGAGAGGAACTCTCAATGAAAGCACCAATGTCGGTGTCAAAACCGCGGATCTCGGGTAGGGGTCCGGGCGTGCGTCTAGGCGGATGGTAACAGGAGACAAGGGACACGATGTTTTACCCGTGTTGGGCCCTCTTGATGGAGGTAAAACCCCACGCCCTGCTCGATTGATATTGATATTGTGGATGTTTACAAGAGTAGATCTACCACGAGATCAAGGAGGCTAAACCCTAGAAGCTAGCCTATGGTATGATTGTAAGGGTTGTTGATGTTGTTGTCCTACGGACTAGAGCCATCGGTTTATATAGACACGGGAGAGGGCTAGGGTTACATAGAGTCGGTTACAATGGTAGGAGATCTACATACCCGTATCGCCAAGCTTGCCTTCCACGCCAAGGAAAGTCCCATCCGGACACGGGGGGAAGTCTTCAATCTTGTATCTTCATAGTCTTGGAGTCCGGTCGATGATGATAGTCCGGCAGATGATAGTTCGGCTGATGATGGTAGTCCGGCTGTCCGGACACCCCCTAATCCAGGACTCCCTCAACGACCAAGAGTTCCCAATATCTTCCATACTAGATATATTAAAGGCAGTTCTCAAACAGAAAGGTAAAGATTTTACTCCCCTCCACCAACAATCACACTCCACGGCTTGTCCGAAACAACAGGTGCCGTTCAACTTTCAACAATCCTGGGGGAGTTTGTTTAAATTATTTGCGAATTTGTTTTTGATCTTTTGATCATAGGACTGGGTATCCCAGTTACCAGCCATTTTCTCGTGAATGATGAGCGGAGTCCACTCATCGTGAGAATAACCCACCTAGCATGGAAGATACTGACAGCCCCTAGTTGCTACATGAGCGATTCGGGCATACAAAACAGATTATTATTTGAAGGTTAAGAGTTTGGCACATGCAAATTTACTTGGAACGGCAGGTAAATACCGCATATAGGTAGATATGGTGGACACTCATGGAATAAACTTGGTTCAAGGAATTTGGATGCACAAGCAGTATTCCCGCTTAGTACAGATATTTTGGCTAGCAAAGGATTCTAAATAGCAAGCACCACATGTTAGAGGATCCATAACAATATAACTTCTTTACAAATATACCCAAGCATAACTCATTATGTTGTCTTCCTTGTCCAACTTCAACTAATCTGCTCAGGTTTGAAAATAATTAATGGGGCTCACAATCATAGAAGATGTCCAAGATAGTATATTTATATGTGAAATCTCTCTTCCTTCAAAATTCTTTCATGAATTGTTCAAGTGACCAATACAATGTTTGCTAACCTTCAAAAAGTTTACCACCTCTACTTCTTATATGTGAAGGCATTACTCCCCATGGGATAAGCACATGAAACATATATAATTTCAGATTTATGACATTCAAATCATTCAACCATTTACTCATAGGATATAAGTGAAGCACACGAGTAAATGACAAACTACTCCAAAAAGATATAAGTGAAGATCAATGAGTAGTTAAATAATTATGTAGCTATGTGAAGACTCTCTCTCATTTAAGAATTTCAGGTCTTGGGATATTATTCAAATAGCAAGAAAAACAAAATAAAACGACATTTCAAGGATAGCACTCATCATGTGAAGAAGCAAAAACTTAGGCTCAACCGATACTAACCGATAATTGTTGACGAAGAAAGGTGGGATGCCTACCGGGGCATCCCCAAGCTTAGATGCTTGAGACTTCTTGAAATATTATCTTGGGGTGCCTTGGGCATCCCCAAGTTTGAGCTTTTGTGTCTCCTTAATTCCTCTCATATCACGGTTTCCTAAATCTCGAAAGCTTCATCCATACAAAACTCAACAAGAACTCGTGAGATAAGTTAGTATAAACCAATGCAAAAACCTTATCATTTTCTACTGTAACAAATCACTAAAATTATTATTCAAAATTGCATACTAAATGCCTCTGCATATTTAATACTCCTATCCTCAAATAGAATCATTGAACAAGCAAACATATGCAAACAATGCAAACATAACAGCAATCTGCCAAAAAGTACAGTCTGTAAAGAATGCAAGATTCATCATACTTCCCTAAATCCAAACATTATGAAATTCTACCACACTGTAGAGAAAAATTTAGAGCTCAATATGCAAAAAGTTTCAACATTTTATCATATTCTGACTTTTCTAGGGAATTTTTGCAACAACGGTAAACTTTATGTTTTGAAACAACAACATGTATACTTGCAAAATAAGCATGAAAGGCTATCCTTGACATTTTTATTGAAAAGAAAGATGCAAAATATTATTCTAAATAACAGTAAGCAAATACTAACAAAATAAAATGATGCTCCAAGCAAAACAGATAACATGTGGTGAATAAAAATATAGCTCCAAGTAAAGTTACCGATGAACAAAGACGAAAGAGGGGATGCCACCCGGGGCATCCCCAAGCTTAGCCTCTTGGTTGTACTTGAATATTACCTTGGGGTGCCGTGGGCATCCCCAAGCTTAGGCTCTTGCCACTCCTCCTTCCATAGTCCATATCTTTACCCAAAACTTGAAAACTTCACAACACAAAACTCAACAGAAAACTTGTAAGCTCCGTTAGTATAAGAAAATAAAACCACCACTTAGGTACTGTTGTGTACTCATTCTAAATTTATGTTGGTGTTATATCTACTGTATTCCAACTTCTCTATGGTTCATACCATCCGATACTACTCATAGATTCATCAAAATAAGCAAACAACACAATGAAAACAGAATTTGTCAAAAACAGAACAGTCTGCAGTAATCTGTATCAAACGTATACTTCTGGAACTCCAAAAATCCTACCAAATTAGGAAAACCTGAGAAATTTGTGTACCAATCCAGAGCAAAAAGAATTATATCAATAGCACGCTTGTGTGAATTATTGAAACTAATTTACTGGGCACAAAAGTTTCTGATTTCAGCAGGATCAACACAACTATCACCGTAAGCTATCCTAAAGGTCTTACTTGGCACTTTATTGAAACAAAAGCTATACAACATGATTAATATAGTAGCATAATCATGTGAACACACAAAAACATTAAAGGTAAATATTGGGTTGTCTCCCAACAAGCGCTTTTCTTTATTGCCTTTTTAGCTAGGCATGATGATGACAATGATGCTCACATAAAAGATAAGAATTGAAACATAGTGGGAGCATCATGAAGCATATGAATAGCACATTTAAGTCTAACCCACTTCCTATGCATAGGTATTTTGTGAGCAAACAACTTATGGCAACAAGAATCAACTAGCATAGGAAAGCAAAACAAGCATAGCTTCAAGATTTTCAACACATAGAGAGGAAACTTGATATTATTGCAATCCTACAAGCATATGTTCCTCCTTCATAATAAATTTCAGTAGCATCATGAATGAATTCAACAATATAACCATCACATAAAGCATTATTTTCATGATGCACAAGCATAGAAATTTTACTACTCTCCACATAAACAAATTTATTCTCATGAATAGTAGTGGGAGCAAACTCAAAGAAATAACCATCATGTGATACTTTATTCACATAATCAATTTGAGCATTAAAATCATGATGAAAAGTTTCATGGATATCATTACTGTTTATAGCATAAGATTCATCACAATAATCATCATAGATAGGAGGCATGCTATCATCATAATATATTTTCTCATCCAAACTTGGGGGACTAAAAATATCATCTTCATCAAACATAGCATCCCCAAGCTTGTAGGCATATCATTAGCATCATGGATATTCAAGGAATTCATACTAACAACATTGCAATCATGCTCATCATTCAAAGATTTAGCGCCAAACATTTTAATGCATTCTTCCTCTAGCAATTTAGCACAATTATCGGAATCCTTATTTTCACGGAAGACATTAAAAAGATGAAGCATATGAGGCACCCTCAATTCCATTTTTTTGTAATTTTCTTTTATAGACTAAACTAGTGATAAAACAAGAAACAAAAAGATTCGATTGCAAGATCTAAATATATACCTTCAAGCACTCACCTCCCAGACAACGACGCCAGAAAAGAGCTTGATGTCTACTACGCAACCTTCTCCTTGTAGACATTGTTGGGCCTCCAAGTGCAGAGGTTTGTAGGACAGTGGCAAATTTCCCTCAAGTGGATGACCTAAGGTTTATCAATCCGTGGGAGGCGTAGGATGAAGATGGTCTCTCTCAAGCAACCCTGCAACCAAATAACAAAGAGTCTCTTGTGTCCCCAAAACACCCAATACAATGATAAATTGTATAGGAGAGATGGTGACACAAGTGCAATATAGATTGTAGACATAGGTTTTTGTAATCTGAAAATATAAAAACAGCAAGGCAGCAAGTGGTAAAAGTGAGCACAAACGGTATTGCAGTACTTTGAAACAAGGCCTAGGGTTCATACTTTCACTAGTGCAAGTTCTCTCAACAATAATAACATAATTGGATCATATAACTATCCCTCAACGTGCAACAAAGAGTCACTCCAAAGTCACTAATAGCGGAGAACAAACAAAGAGATCATTGTAGGGTACGAAACCACCTCAAAGTTATCCTTTGTGATCAATCTATTCAAGAGTCCGTAGTAAAATAACACAAAGCTATTCTTTCCATTCGATCTATCATAGAGTTCATACTAGAATAACACCTTAAGACACAAATCAACCAAAACCCTAATGTCACCTAGATACTGTTGGGGAACGTAGTAATTTCAAAAAATTTCCTACGCACACGCAAGATCATGGTGATGGCATAGCAACGAGAGGGGAGAGTGTATGTCCATGTACCCTCGTAGACCGTAAGCGGAAGCGTTATAACAACGCGGTTGATGTAGTCGTACGTCTTCACGATCCGACCGATCCAAGTACCAAACGCACGGCACCTCCGAGTTCAGCACACGTTCAGCTCGATGGCGATCCCCGGCTCCGATCCAGCAGAAAGCGTCGGGGATGAGTTCCGTCAAGACGACGGCGTGGGACGATGATGATGCTCCATCGCGCAGGGCTTCGCCTAAGCTCCGCGACGATATGACGAAGTGGAATATGGTGGAGGGGCACCGCACACGGCTAAGGAACGATCCATAGATCAACTTGTGTTTCATGGGGTGCCCCCCTGCCCCCGTATATAAAGGAGCAAGGGGGGGTGCGGCCGGCCCTAAGAGGAGGCGCGCCGGAGGAGTCCTACTCCCACCGGGAGTAGGACTCCCCCTTCCTAGTTGGATTAGGACTTGGGGGGGGAGAGAAAGGGGGCGCCCCTTCCTTGTCCTATTCGGACTAGGGGGGAGGGGCGTGCCTGCCCTGGCCGCCCTCCTCTTCTTCCTCATGGCCCACTAAGGCCCATTAACCCCGGGAGGTTCCAGTAACCCCGGTGTTCGGTAAAATCGATTTCACCCGAACTATTCAAGTCCAAACATAGGCTTCCAATATATCAATCTTTATGTCTCGACCATTTCGAGACTCCTCGTCATGTCCGTGATCACATCCGGGACTCGAACAAACTTCGTACATCAAAACTTATAAACTCATAATAAAGCTGTCATCGTAACGTTAAGCGTGCGGACCCTACGGGTTCGAGAACTATGTAGACATGACCTAGAACTATTCTCGGTCAATAACCAATAGCGGAACCTGGATGCCCATATTGGTTCCTACATATTCTTCAAGATCTTTATCGGTCAAACCGCATAACGACATCGTTGTTCCCTTTGTCATCGGTATGTTACTTACCCGAGATTCGATCGTCGGTATCCAATACCTAGTTCAATCTCGTTACTGGCAAGTCTCTTTACTCGTTCCGTAATACATCATCTCACAACTAACTTATTAGTTGCAATGCTTGCAAGGCTTATGTGATGTGTATTACCGAGAAGGCCTAGAGATACCTCTCCGACAATCGGAGTGACAAAACCTAATCTCGAAATACGCCAACCCAACATGTACCTTTGGAGACACCTGTAGTACTCCTTTATAATCACCCAGTTACGTTGTGACGTTTGGTAGCACCCAAAGTGTTCCTCCGGTAAACGGAGTTGCATAATCTCATAGTTACTGAGGAACATGTATAAGTCATGAAGAAAGCAATAGCAATATACTAAACGATCAAGTGCTAGGCTAACGGAATGGGTCATGTCAATCACACCATTCTCCTAATGATGTGACCCCATTAATCAAATAACAACACATGTCTATGGTTAGGAAACATAACCATCTTTGATTAATGAGCTAGTCAAGTAGAGGCATACTAGTGACTATATGTTTGTCTATGTATTCACACATGTATTATGTTTCCGGTTAATACAATTCTAGCATGAATAATATGTTGGGGAACGTTGCAGAAAATTAAAATTTTTCCTACGGTTTCACCAAGATCCATCTATGAGTTCTACCATGCAACGAGTAACGAGAGAGAGTTTGCATCTACATACCACTTGTAGATCGAATACGGAAGCGTTCTTGAGAGTGGTGATGACGAAGACGTTCCCAACGTGATTCCGATCACCGATGACCAAAGTACTGAAAGGACAGCACCTCCGTGTTCAACACACGTACGGGACGATGGCGTCTCCTCCGTCTTGATCCAGCAAGAGAGAAGGAGAGGTTGAAGAAGACAATCCCAATGGCAGCACGACGGCGTGGTGCAGCTGGTACGGTAGTTCTCCGGCAGGGCTTCGCCAAGCTTGCGTGAGAAAGAGAGGTGTTGGGAGGGGAGGGGCTGCGCCTACAACTATCTTGGCAGCCCTCCCCCCCACCCCTCTATTTATAGGAGGAGAGGGTCAAGGGGGGGCCGGCCCTCTAGGGCAAACCCTAGGGGGGGCGGCGGCCAAGGAGGAGGGAGGAGGTGGCTTGCCCCCAAGCTGAGGCGCCCCTTTAGGGTTCCTCCTCCCCCAAACCCTAGGCGCATGGGCCTAGGTGGAGGCGCACCCAGCCCACCAGGGGCTGGTTCCCTCCCACTTAGCCCATGTGGCCCCCAGGAGAGGTGGCCCCTCCGGTGGACCTCGGAACCCTCCCGGTGGCCCCGGTACTTTACCGGTATACCACCAAACTTCCGAGTCCGCTTAACCACTTTCCATATATAAATCTTTACCTCCGGACCATTCCGAACTCCTCGTGACGTCCGGGATCTCATCCGAGACTCGAACAACATTCGGTAATCACATACTTGTCTTCCTATTAACCCTAGCGCCACCGAACCTTATGTGTAGACCCTACGGGTTCGGGAGACATCGACATGACCGAGACTCCTCAAGTCAATAACCAACAGCGGGATCTGGATACCCATGTTGGCTCCTACATGCTCCTCGATGTTGTCATCGGATGAACCACGATGTCAAGGGTTTAAGCAACCCGTATTCTATTCCCTTTGTCGACGGTGTGTTACTTGCCCGAGACTCGATCGTCGGTATCCCAATACCTCGTTTAGTCTCGTTATCGGCAAGTCACTTTACTCGCACCGCAATGCATGATCCCGTGACCGGACACTTGGTCACTTTGAGCTCATTATGATGATGCATTACCGAGTGGGCCCAGTGATACCTCTCCGTCATACGGAGTGACAAATCCCGCCTCGATCCGTGTCAACCCAATGGTCACTTTCGGAGATACCTGTAGTGCACCTTTATAGTCACCCGCCACGTTGTGACGCTTGATACACCCAAAGCACTCCTACGGTATCCGGAATTGCACGATCTCATGGTCTAAGGAAGAGATACTTGACATTGGAAAAGCTCTAGCAAAACGAACTACACGATCTTGTGCTATGCTTAGGATTGGGTCTTGTCCATCACGCCATTCTCCTAATGACGTGATCCCGTTGTCAATGACATCGATGTCCATAGTCGAAACCATGACTATCTGTTGACCAACGAGCTAGTCAACTAGAGGCTTACTAGGACGTATTGTAGTCTATGTATTCACACGTGTATTACGATTTCCGGATAATACGCTTATAGCATGAATAAAGACAATTATCATGAACAAGGAAATATAATAATAATGCTTTTATTATTGCCTCTAGAGCATATTTCCAACAGTCTCCCACTTGCACTAGAGTCAATAATCTAGTTTACATTGTGATGAATCGAACACCCATAGAGTTACGGTGTTGATCATGTTTTGCCGCATGAAGAGGTTTAGTCAACGGATCTGCGACATTCAGATCCGTATGCACTTTACAAATTTCTATGTCTCCATTCTGAACATTTTCACGGATGGAGTTGAAGCGACGCTTGATGTGCTCGGTCTTCTTGTGAAACCTGGCTCCTTGGCAAGGGCAATAGCTCGGTGTTGTCACGAAGAGTTTGATCGGCCCCGACGCATTGGGTATGACTCCTAGGTCGGTGATGAACTCCTTCACCCAAATTGCTTCATGCGCTGCCTCCGAGGCTGCCATGTACTCCGCTTCACATGTAGATCCCGCCACGACGCTTCGCTTGCAGCTGCACCAGCCATCGCTCCACCATTCAACATATACACGATCCGGTTTGTGACTTAGAGTCATCAGATCGTGTCGAAGCTTAGCGTCGGCGTAACTGTTACTGACGAGCTCTTCGTCACCTCCATAAACGAGAAACATGTCCTTTGTCCTTTTCGGTACTTCAGGATATTCTTGACCGCTGTCGGTGTTCCTTGCGGGATTACTTTGGTACCTTCCTACCAAACTTACGGCAAGGTTTACATCAGGTCGGTACACAAGATGGCATACATAATAGATCCTATGGCTGAGGCATAGGGATGACACTCATCTCTTCTTTATCTTTTGCCGTGGTCGGGCATTGAGCTGAGCTCAATCTCACACCTTGCAAAACAGGCAAGAACCCTTCTTGGACTGATCCATTTTGAACTTCTTCAAAATCTTATCAAGGTATGTGCTTTGTGAAAGACCTATGAGGCGCCTTGATCTATCTCTATAGATCTTGATGCCTAATATATAAGCAGCTTCTCCAAGGTCCTTCATTGAAAAACACTTATTCAAGTAGGCCTTAATGTTGTCCAAGAATTCTATATCATTTCCCATCAAGTATGTCATCTACATATAATATGAGAAATGCTACAGAGCTCCCACTCACTTTCTTGTAAACGCAGCTTCTCCATAAGTCTCGCATAAACCCAAACGCTTTGATCATCTCATCAAAGCGAATGTTCCAACTCCGAGATGCTTGCACCAGCCCATAAATGGATCATTGGAGCTTGCATACTTTGTCGACATTCTTAGGATCGACAAAACCTTACGGCTGTATCATATACAGCTCTTCCTTAAGATAGCCGTTAATGAACGCTGTTTTGGCGTCCATCGCCATATCTCATAATCATAGTATGCGGCAATTGCTAACATGATTCGGACGGACTTAAGCTTCGCCACGGAGAGAAAGTCTCATCGTAGTCAATCCCTTGAACTTGCCGATAACCCTTAGCGACAAGTCGAGCTTTATAGATGGTGACATTACCATCCGCGTCCGTCTTCTTCTTAAAGATCCATTTGTTTTCTATCGCTCGCCGATCATCGGGCAAGTCACCAAAGTCCACACTTTGTTTTCATACATGGATTCTATCTCGGACTTCATGGCTTCTAGCCATTTGTTGGAATCTGGGCCCGCCATCGCTTCTTCATAGTTCAAGGTTCATTGTTGTCTAACAACATGATTTCCGTGACAGGGTTGCGTACCACTCACAGTGCGGAACGTGTCCTAGTGGACCCTCTGTTCAGTAGCAACTTGTTCCAAGTACCTTGATCATCATCATGAATTTCCTCTTGATTGGTGTAGGCACCACAGAACATTTTCTGAGCTGCACTACTTTCCTGTTCAAGAGGTAGTACTTCATCGAGTTCTACTTTCCTCCCACTTACTTCTTTCGAGAGAAACTCTTTTCCGAAAGATTCCGTTCTTGGCAACAAAGATCTTGCCCTCGGATCTTAAGTAGAAGGTATACCCTACGGTTTCCTTAGGGTATCCTATGAAGACGATTTTTCCGACTTGGGTTCGAGCTTTTGGGTTGAAGTTTCTTGACATAAGCATCGCATCCCCAAACTTTTAGAAACGACAGCTTAGGTTTCTTCCCAAACCATAATTCATACGGTGTCGTCTCAACGGACTTAGACGGTGCCCTATTTAAAGTGAATGTAGCTGTCTCTAGAGCGTATCCCCAAAATGATAGCGGTAAATCGGTAAGAGACATCATAGACCGCACCATATCCAATAGAGTGCGATTCGACGTTCGGACACACCATTACGCTGAGGTGTTCCAGGCGGCGTGAGTTGTGAAACGATTCCACATTTTCTTAAGTGTGTACCAAATTCGTGACTTAAATATTCTCCTCCACGATCCGATCGTAAGAATTTTATCTTTCGGTCACGTTGATTCTCTACTTCATTCTGAAATTCCTTGAACTTTTCAAAGGTCTCGGACTTGTGTTTCATCAAGTAGACATACCCATATCTACTCAAGTCATCCGTGAGAGTGAGAACATAACGATATCCTCCACGAGCCTCAACGCTCATTGGACCGCACACATCGGTATGTATGATTTCCAATAAGTTGGTTGCTCGCTCCATTGTTCCGAGAGAATGGAGTCTTGGTCATTTTGCCCATGAGGCATGGTTCGCATGTGTCAAATGATTCATAATCAAGAGACTCCAAAAGTCCATCAGCATGGAGCTTCTTCATGCGCTTGACACCAATGTGACCAAGGCGGCGAGTGCCACAAGTATGTGGGACTATCGTTATCAACTTTACATCTTTTGGTATTCACGCTATGAACATGTGTAATACTACGCCGAGATTCATTAAGAATAAACCATTGACCATCTGAGCATGACCATAAAACATATCTCTCATATAAATAGAACAACCATTATTCTCGGATTTAAATGAGTAGCCATCTCGCATTAAACGAGATCCGGATACAATATTCATGCTCAAACTTGGCACCAAATAACAATTATTAAGGTTCATAACTAATCCCGTGGGTAAATGAAGAGGTAGCGTGTCGACGGCGATCACATCGACTCTGGAACCATTCCCGACGCCAGATCGTCACCTCGCCCTTCGCCGATCTCCGCTTATTCCGCAGCTCCTGCCGTGAGTTACAAATATGAGCAACGGCACCGTATCAAATACCTGGGAGTTACTACGATTCATGGTAAGGTACACATCAATTACATGTATATCAAATATACCTTTGGTGTTGCCGGCCTTCTTATCCGCTAAGTATTTGGGGCAGTTCCGCTTCAAAGGACCCTTCCCTTGCAATAAAAACACTCGGTCTCGGGCTTGGGTCCATTCTTTGACTTCTTCCGGCAACTTGCTTGCAGGCGCGGCAATCTCCTTGCCATCCTTCTTGAAGTTCTTCTTGCCCTTGCCCTTCTTAAACTTAGTGGTCTTATTGACCATCAACACTTGATGTTCTTTCTTGATTTCAACCTCGGCTGACTTCAGCATAGAGAACACTTCAGAATGGTCTTTACCATCCCTCGCATGTTGTAGTTCATCACAAAGCTCTTGTAGCTTGGTGGGAGCGATCGGAGGATTCATCAATGACCGCCTCATCGTGGAGGTTAATATTCATTTGGGTCATATGGTTGTGCAACCGGACATCTTCGTAATGTGTTTCTTGTGTAACTGTTTTCCTCCATCTTACAACTATAGAACTTGTCGGAGATGTCATATCTCTCGACCGGCGTGAGCTTGGAAAACAAGTTTCAGCTCCTCGAACATCTCATATGCTCCGTGGTGCTCAAAACGCTTTTGGAGCCCGGTTCTAAGTCTGTAAAGCATGCCGCCTCGAACGAGGAGTAATCATCAAGACGAGACTGCCAAGCATTCATAATGTCTTGGTTCTGCAGGGGACGGAGCTTCACCTAGCGGTCCTTCTAGGACGTATTGTTTCGGCAGCTATGAGGATGATCTCGGGTTAGGACCCATCCGTATAGTTCTGCCGTCATCTTTCAGCTTGGTTTTCTCTAGGAACGCGTTGAAGTTCAAGTTGACATGGCGTTGGCCATTTGATCTACAAGACATATAATTCAAAAGTTTTAGACTAAGTTCATGATAATTAAGTTCATCTAATCAAATTATTAATGAACTCCCACTCAGATTAGACATCCTCTAGTCATCTAAGTGACACACGATCCGAGTCGACTAGGCCGTGTCCGATCATCACGTGAGACGGACTAGTCATCGTCGGTGAACATTCTCATGTTGATCGTATCTTCCATACGACTCGTGTTCGACCTTTCGGTCTCCGTGTTCCGAGGCCATGTGCGTACATGCTAGGCTCGTCAAGTTTAACCCTAAGTGTTTTGCGTGTGTAAATCTGTCTTACACCCGTTGTATGTGAACGTAAGAATCCATCACACCGATCATCACGTGGTGCTTAGAAGCGACGAACTGTAGCAACGGTGCACGTTAGGGAGAACACTTCTTGAAATTGTTCTAAGGGATCATCTTATTTACTACCGTCGTTCTAAGTAAACAAGATGTATAAGCATAATAAACATCACATGCAATTATATAGTAGTGACATGATATGGCCAATATCATAAAACTCCATTGATCTCCATCTTCGGGCTCCATGATCATCTTGTCACCGGCATGGCACCATGATCTCCATCATCATGATCTCCATCATCGTGCCTCCATGAAGTTGTCACGCCAACGACTACTTCTACTACTATGGCTAACGCGTTTAGCAATGAAGTAAAGTAAGTTACATGGCGTTCTTCAATGACACGCAGGTCATACAAAATAAAGACAACTCCTATGGCTCCTGCCGTTGTCATACTCATCGACATGCAAGTCGTGATTCCTATTACAAGAACATGATCTCATACATCACAATATATCATCATTCATCACAACTTGGCCATATCACGTCACATGACAATTGCTGCAAAAACAAGTTAGACGTCCTCTAATTGTTGTTGCATCTTTTACGTGGCTGCAATTGGGTTCTAGCAAGAACGTTTTCTTACCTACGAATAACCACAACGTGATCTTGTCAACTTCTATTTACCCTTCATAAGGACCCTGTTCATCGAATCCGCTCCCACTAAAGTAGGAGAGATGACACCCGCCAGCCACCTTATGCAACTAGTGCATGTTAGTCGGTGGAACCGGTCTCACGAAGAGCACGTGTAAGGTTGGTCGGGCCGCTTCATCCCACAATACCGCGGAAGCAAGAAACAACTAGTAACGGCAAGTAAGTTGACAAGATCCACGCCCACAACAAATTGTGTTCTACTCGTGCAAAGAGAACTACGATAGACCTAGCTCATGATGCCCTTGCTGGGGAACGTTGCAGAAAATTAAAATTTTTCCCACGGTTTCACCAAGATCCATCTATGAGTTCTACCATGCAACGAGTAACGAGAGAGTTTGCATCTACATACCACTTGTAGATCGAATACGGAAGCGTTCTTGAGAGTGGTGATGACGAAGACGTTCCCAACGTGATTCCGATCACCGATGACCAAAGTCTTGAAAGGACAGCACCTCCGTGTTCAACACACGACGGGACGATGGCGTCTCCTCCGCCTTGATCCAGCAAGAGAGAAGGAGAGGTTGAAGAAGACAATCCCAATGGCAGCACGACGGCGTGGTGCAGCTGGTACTGTAGTTCTCCGGCAGGGCTTCGCCAAGCTTGCGAGAAAGAGAGGTGTTGGGAGGGAGGGCTGCGCCACAACTATCTTGGCAGCCTCCCCCACCCCTCTATTTATAGGAGGAGAGGGTCAAGGGGGCCGGCCCTCTAGGGCAAACCCTAGGGGGCGGCGGCCAAGGAGGAGGGAGGAGGGTGGCTTGCCCCCAAGCTAGGGGCGCCCTTTAGGTTCCTCCTCCCAAACCCTAGGCGCATGGGCCTAGGTGGGGAGGCGCACCCAGCCCACCAGGGGCTGGTTCCCTCTCCCACTTAGCCCATGTGGCCCCCCGGGAGAGGTGGCCCCTTCCGGTGGACCTCCGGAACCCTCCCGGTGGCCCCGGTACTTTACCAGATACCACCGAAACTTCCGAGTCCGCTTAACCACTTTCCATATATAAATCTTTACCTCCGGACCATTCCGAACTCCTCGTGACGTCCGGGATCTCATCCGGACTCGAACAACATTCGTAATCACATACTTGTCTTCCTATTAACCCTAGCGCCACCGAACCTTAGTGTGTAGACCCTACGGGTTCGGGAGACATGCGACATGACCGAGACTCCTCAAGTCAATAACCAACAGCGGGATCTGGATACCCATGTTGGCTCCTACATGCTCCTCGATGTTGTCATCGGATGAACCACGATGTCAAGGGTTTAAGCAACCCCGTATTCTATTCCCTTTGTCGACGGTGTGTTACTTGCCCGAGACTCGATCGTCGGTATCCCAATACCTCGCTTAGTCTCGTTATCGCAAGTCACTTTACTCGCACCGCAATGCATGATCCGTGACCAGACACTTGGTCACTTTGAGCTCATTATGATGATGCATTACCGAGTGGGCCCAGTGATACCTCTCCGTCACACGGAGTGACAAATCCGATCTCGATCCGTGTCAACCCAATGGTCACTTTCGGAGATACCGTAGTGCACCTTTATAGTCACCCGATTACGTTGTGACGTTTGATACACCCAAAGCACTCCTACGGTATCCGGAATTGCACGATCTCATGGTCTAAGGAAGAGATACTTGACATTGGAAAAGCTCTAGCAAAACGAACTACACGATCTTGTGCTATGCTTAGGATTGGGTCTTGTCCATCACGCCATTCTCCTAATGACGTGATCCCGTTGTCAATGACATCGATGTCCATAGTCGGAAACCATGACTATCTGTTGACCAACGAGCTAGTCAACTAGAGGCTTACTAGGACGATTGTAGTCTATGTATTCACACGTGTATTACGATTTCCGGATAATACAGTTATAGCATGAATAAAGACAATTATCATGAACAAGGAAATATAATAATAATGCTTTTATTATTGCCTCTAGAGCATATTTCCAACATAATAAACATTTATCATGATATGAGGAAATAAATAATAACTTTATTATTGCCTCTAGGGCATATTTCCTTGATCTCCCACTTGCACTAGAGTCAATAATCTAGATTACACAAGAATGATTCTAACACCCATGGAGTCTTGGTGCTGATCATGTTTTGCTCGAGGAAGAGGCTTAGTCAACGGTCTCGCAATATTCAGATCCGTATGTATCTTGCAAATCTCTATGTCTCCCACTTGGACTTGGTCCCGAATGGAATTGAAGCGTCTCTTGATATGCTTGGTCCTCTTGTGAAATCTGGATTCCTTTGCCAAGGCAATTGCACCAAGATTGTCACAGAAGATCTTCATTGGTCCCGATGCACTAGGTATGACACCTAGATCGGAAATGAACTCTTTCATCCAGACTCCTTCATTTGCTGCTTCGAAGCAGCTATGTACTCCGCTTCACATGTAGATCCCGCCACGATGCTTTGTTTAGAACTGCACCAACCGACGGCTCCACCGTTTAATAAAAACACGTATCGGTTTGCGATTTAGAATCGTCCGGATCAGTGTCAAAGCTTGCATCGACGTAACCATTTACGACTAGCTCTTTGTCACCTCCATATCGAGAAACATATCCTTAGTCCTTTTCGGTATTTCGGGATGTTCTTGACCGCTGTCCGATGATCCACTCTGGATTACTTTGGTACCTTCCTGCCAAGATTATTGCTAAGCATACGTCAGTCTGGTACACAGCATTGCATACATGATAGAGCCTATGGCTGAAGCATAGGAACATCTTTCATTTCTCTCTATCTTCTGCTGTGGTCGGGCATTGAGTCCGACTCAATTTCACACCTTGTAATCTGGTAAAATCCTTTCTTTGCTCGATCCATTTTGAACTTTTTCAAAACTTTATCAAGGTATGTGCTTTGTGAAAGTCCAATTAAGCGCCTTGATCTATCTCTATAGATCTTGATGCCCAATATGTAAGCAGCTTCACCGAGGTCTTTCATTGAAAAACTTTTATTCAAGTATCCTTTATGCTATCCAGAAATTCTATATCATTTCCAATTAATAATATGTCGTCCACATATAATATCGAAATGCTCTGAGCTCCCACTCACTTTCTTGTAAATACAAAGCTTCTCCAAAAGTCTCAGATAAAACCATATGCTTTGATCACACTATCAAAGCGTTTATTCCAACTCCGAGAGGCTTGCGCAGACCATAAATTGATCGCTGGAGCTTGCACACTTTGTTAGCACCTTTTGGATCAACAAAACCTTCTGGTTGCATCATATGCAATTCTTCTTCTAGAAATCCATTCAAGAATGCAGTTTTACATCCATTTGCCAAATTTCATAATCATAAAATGCAGCAATTGCTAACATGATTCGGACAGACTTAAGCATCGCTACTGGTGAGAAAGTCTCATCGTAGTCAACTCCTTGAACTTGTCGAAAACCTTTTGCAACAAGTCGAGCTTTATAGACAGTTACATTACCATCAGCGTCAGTCTTCTTCTTAAAATCCATTTATTCTCAATGGCTTGCCGATCATCGGGCAAGTCAACCAAAGTCCATACTTTGTTCTCATACATGGATCCCATCTCAGATTTCATGGCTTCCAGCCATTTTGGAATCTGGGCTCACCATCGCTTCTTCATAGTTTGTAGGTTCACCATGGTCAAGTAACATGACTTCCGAATAGGATTACCGTACCACTCAGTGCGGATCTTACTCTAGTTGACCACGAGTTCAAGAGAAACTTGATCTGAAGTTTCATGATCATCATCATTAACTTCCTCACTAATTGTTGTAGGTGTCACAGAACCGATTTCTGTGATGAACCATTTTCCAATAAGGAGCTGGTACTGTTACCTCATCAAGTTCTACTTTTCTCCCACTCACTTCTTTCGAGAGAAACTCCTTCTCTAGAAAGGATCCATTCTTAGCAACGAATGTCTTGCCTTCGGATCTGTGATAGAAGGTGTACCCAACTGTTTCCTTTGGGTATCCTATGAAGACACATTTTTCCGATTTGGGTTCAAGCTTATCAGGTTGAAGTTTTTTCACATAAGCATCGCAGCCCCAAACTTTCAGAAACGACAACTTTGGTTTCTTGCCAAACCACAGTTCATAAGGAGTCGTCTTAACGGATTTTGATGGTGCCCTATTTAACGTGAATGCGGCCGTCTCTAAAGCATAACCCCAAAATGACAGCGGTAAATCGGTAAGAGACATCATAGATCGCACCATATCTAGTAAAGTACGACACGACGTTCGGACACACCATTACGCTGTGTTGTTCCGGTGGCGTTAGTTGCTAAACTATTCCGCAATTTTTCAAATGTAGACCAAACTCAGAACTCAAATATTCTCCTCCACGATCAGATCGTAGAAATTTTATTTTCTTGTTACGATGATTTTCAACTTCACTCTGAAATTCTTTGAACTTTTCAAATGTTTCAGATTTATGCTTCATTAAGAAGATATACCCATATCTGCTTAAATCATCTATGAAGGTGAGAAAATAACGATATCCGCCACGAGCTTCAACATTCATCGGACCACATACATCTCAGATGTATGATTTCCAACAGATCTGTTGCTCTCTCCATCGAACCGGAGAACGGTGTTTTAGTCATCTTGCCTATGAGGCACGGTTCGCAAGTACCAAGTGATTCATAATCAAGTGATTCCAAAAGTCCATCAGTATGGAGTTTCTTCAAGCGCTTTACACCGATATGACCTAAGCGGCGGTGCCACAAATAAGTTGCACTATCATTATTAACTTTGCATCTTTTGGCTTCGACATTATGAATATGTGTATTACTACTATCGAGATTTAATAAAATAGACCACTCTTCAAGGGTGCATGACCATAAAAGATATTACTCATATAAATAGAACAACCATTATTCTCTCGATTTAAATGAATAACCGTCTCGCATCAAACAAGATCCAGATATAATGTTCATGCTCAACGCTGGCACCAAATAACAATTATTAAGGTCTAAAACTAATCCCGAAGGTAGATGTAGAGGTAGCGTGCCGATCGCGATCACATCGACTTTGGAACCGCTTTCCCAGCGCATTGTCACCTCGTCCTTTGCCGCTGCTCGCTTATTCCGTAGTCCCTGTTTTGAGTTGCAAATATTAGCAATGTAACCAGTATCAAATACCCAGTGCTACTACGAGCTCTAGTAAGGTACACATCAATAACATGTATATCACATATACCTTTGTTCACCTTGCCATCCTTCTTATCCGCCAAATACTTGGGGCAGTTCCGCTCCGGTGACCAGTTTGCTTGCGGTAGAAGCACTTCGGTTTCAGGCTTAGGTCCAGACTTGGGTTTCTTCTCTTGAGCAGCAACTTTCTGCTGTTCTTTTGAAGTTCCCTTCTTCTTCCCTTTGCCCTTTTCTTGAAACTAGTGGTCTTGTTGACCATCAACACTTGATGCTCTTTCTTGATTTCTACCTCCGCAGCTTTTAGCATTGCGAAGAGCTCGGAATTGTCTTGGTCATCCCTTGCATATTATAATTCATCACGAAGCTCTTGTAGCTTGGTGGCGTGATTGGAGAATTCATCAATGACACTATCATCCGGAAGATTAACTCCCGGTTGAATCAAGTGATTATTATACCCGGACATTTTGAGTATATGTTCACCGATGAACTATTCTCCTCCATCTTGCAGCTATAGAACTTATTGGAGACTTCATATCTCTCAATCCGGGCATTTGCTTGAAATATTAACTTCAACTCTTGGAACATCTCATATGCTCCATGACGTTCAAAACGTCGTTGAAGACCCGGTTCTAAGCCGTAAAGCATGGCATCTTGAACTATAGAGTAGTCATCAGCTTTGCTCGCCAGACGTTCACAACCGGCGTTGCTCGCAGCAGGTTCGGCACCCAGCGGTGCTTCCGGGGCGTAATTCTTACGTGCAGCAATGAGGATAATCCTCAAGTTACGGACCCAGTTCGTGTAATTGCTACCATCATCTTTCAACTTTGCTTTCTCAAGGAACGCATTAAAATTCAACGGAACAACAAAGACGAGCCATCTATCTACAGATAAACATAGACAAGCAAAATACTATCGGTACTAAGTTCATGATAAATTTAAGTTCAATTAATCATATTAAAACTCCCACTTAGACAGACATCTCTCTAGTCATCTAAGTGATTACGTGATCCAAATCAACTAAACCATAACCGATCATCACGTGAGATGGAGTAGTTTTCAATGGTAAACATCACTATGTTGATCATATCTACTATATGATTCACGCCGACCTTCGGTCTCCGTGTTCGAGGCCATATCTGCATATGCTAGGCTCGTCAAGTTTAACTCGAGTATTCTGCGTGTGCAAAACTGGCTTGCACCCGTTGTAGATGGACGAGAGCTTATCACACCCGATCATCACGTGGTGTCCGGGCACGATGAACTTTGGCAACGGTTCATACTCGTGGAGAACACGTCTTGATAATTTTTTAGTGAGAGATCATCTTAAAATGCTACCGTCAATCAAAGCAAGATAAGATGCATAAAGGATAAACATCACATGCAATCAATATAAGTGATATGATATGGCCATCATCATCTTGTGCTTGTGATCTCCATCTCCAAGCACCGTCATGATCACCATCGTCACCGGTGCGACACCTTGATCTCCATCGTAGCATCGTTGTCGTCTCGCCAACTATTGCTTCTACGACTATCGCTCTCGCTTAGTGATAAAGTAAAGCAATTACATGGCGTTGCATTTCATACAATAAAGCGACAACCATATGGCTCTCGCCGATTGCCGATAACTCGGTTACAAAACATGATCATCTCATACAATAAAATATAGCATCACGTCTTGACCATAGCACATCACAACATGCCCTGCAAAAACAAGTTAGGCGTCCTCTACTTTGTTGTTGCAAGTTTTACGTAGCTGCTACGGGCTGAGCAAGAACCGTTCTTACCTACGCATCAAAACCACAACGATAGTTTGTCAAGTTGGTGCTGTTTTAACCTTCGCAAGGACGGGCGTAGCACACTCGGTTCAACTAAAGTGAGAGAGCAGACACCGCGGTCACCTTTAAGCAACGAGTGCTCAAGCGGTGAAACCAGTCTCGCGTAAGCGTCTGGCGTAATGTCGGTCCGGCCGCTTCATCTCACAATACCGCTGAACCAAAGTATGACATGCTGGTAAGCAGTATGACTTATATCGCCCACAATTCACTTGTGTTCTACTCGTGCATATGACATCAACGCATAAAACCTGGCTCGGATGCCCTTTGTTGGGGAACGTAGTAATTTCAAAAATTTCCCACGCACACGCAAGATCATGGTGATGGCATAGCAACGAGAGGGGAGAGTGTATGTCCACGCCCTCGTGAGACCGTAAGTGGAAGCGTTATAACAACGCGGTTGATGTAGTCGACGTCTTCACGATCCGACCGATCCAAGTACCAAACACACGGCACCTCCGAGTTCAGCACACGTTCAGCTCGATGGCGATCCCGGGCTCCGATCCAGCAAAGCGTCGGGATGAGTTCCGTCAAGACGACGGCATGGTGACGATGATGATGCTCCATCGCGCAGGCTTCGCCTAAGCTCGCGACGATATGACTGAAGTGGAATATGGTGGAGGGGGCACCGCGACTGGCTAAGGAATGATCCGTAGATCAACTTGTGTGTCATGGGGTGCCCCCTGCCTCGTGATATAAAGGAGCAAGGGGTGCGGCCGGCCCTAGGAGGAGGCGCGGAGGAGTCCTACTCCCACGGAGTAGGACTCCCCTTTCCTAGTTGGATTAGGACTTGGGGGAGGGAAGAGAGGGGGCGCCCCCCTTCCTTGTCCTATTCGGACTAGGGGAGGGGCACGCGCCTGCCCTGGCCGCCCTCCTCTTCTCCCTCATGGCCCACTAAGGCCCATTAACCCCGGAGAGGTTCCGTAACCCGGTGTTCGGTAAAATCCCGATTTCACCGGAACTATTCAAGTCAAACATAGGCTTCCAATATATCAATCTTTATGTCTCGACCATTTGAGACTCCTCGTCATGTCCGTGATCACATCCGGACTCGAACAAACTTGGTACATCAAAACTTATAAACTCATAATAAAGCGTCGTCGTAACGTTAAGCGTGCAGACCCTACGGGTTCGAGAACTATGTAGACATGACCTAGAACTATTCTCGGTCAATAACCAATAGCGGAACCTGGATGCCCATATTGGTTCCTACATATTCTTCAAGATCTTTATCGGTCAAACCGCATAACGACATCGTTATTCCCTTTGTCATCGGTATGTTACTTACCCGAGATTCGATCGTCGGTATCCAATACCTAGTTCAATCTCGTTACCGCAAGTCTCTTTACTCGTTCCGTAATACATCATCTCACAACTAACTTATTAGTTGCAATGCTTGCAAGGCTTATGTGATGTGTATTACCGAGAAGGCCTAGAGATACCTCTCCGACAATCGGAGTGACAAAAGCTAATCTCAAATCGCCAACCCAACATGTACCTTTGGAGACACCTGTAGTACTCCTTTATAATCACCCGAGCCACGTTGACGTTTGGTAGCACCAAAGTGTTCCTCCGTAAACGGAGTTGCATAATCTCATAGTTACAGGAACATGTATAAGTCATGAAGAAAGCAATAGCAATATACTAAGCGATCAAGTGCTAGGCTAACGGAATGGGTCATGTCAATCACATCATTCTCCTAATGATGTGACCCCATTAATCAAATAACAACACATGTCTATGGTTAGGAAACATAACCATCTTTGATTAATGAGCTAGTCAAGTAGAGGCATACTAGTGACTATATGTTTGTCTATGTATTCACACATGTATTATGTTTCCGGTTAATACAATTCTAGCATGAATAATAAACATTTATCATGATATGAGGAAATAAATAATAACTTTATTATTGCCTCTAGGGCATATTTCCTTCAGATACTCCAATGTCACCTCAAGTATCCGTTGGTATGATTATACGATATGCATCACACAATCTCAGATTCATCTATTCAACCAACACAAAGAACTTCAAAGAGTGCCCCAAAGTTTCTATCGGAGAGTCAAGATGGAAATGTGTGCCTAACCCCTATGCATAAGTTCACGAGGTCACGGAACTCGCAAGGTGATCACCAAAACATACATCAAGTGGATCACGTGATATCCCATCGTCTCCACAGATAAGCACATGCAAGACATACATCAAGTGTTCTCAAATCCTTAAAGACTCAATCCGATATGATAACTTCAAAGGGAAAACACAATCCATTACAAGAGATAGAGGGGGAGAAACATCATAAGATCCAACTATAATAGCAAAGCTCGCGATACATCAAGATCGTGCCAAATCAAGAACACGAGAGAGAGAGAGAGAGAGATCAAACACATAGCTACTGGTACATACCCTCAGCCCGAGGGTGAACTACTCCCTCCTTGTCATGGAGAGCGCTAGGGATGATGAAAATGGCCACGGTGAGGATCCCCCCCTCCAGGTGCTTGAACAGGTCTAGATTGGTTTCGATGGCTCTGAGAGGCTTGCGTGGCGGAACTCCTGATCTATTGTGCTCCCTCATGTTTTTAGGGTATATGGACATATATAGGCGAAAGAAGTAGGTCAGGGGAGCCACGAGGGGCCCACGAGGGTGGGGGCGCGCCCAGGTGGGTAGGGCGGGCCTCCCTGCCTCGTGGCTTCCTCCAAGCTTCCCTGACGTCTACTCCAAGTCTCCTGGATTACTTCCATTCCAAAAATAACTCTCCCGAAGGTTTCATTCCGTTTGGACTCCGTTTGATATTCCTTTTCTTCGAAACACTGAAATAGGCAAGAAAACAACAATTTGGGCTGGGCCTCCGGTTAATAGGTTAGTCCCAAAAATAATATAAAAGTGTTTAGTAAAGCCCATAAACATCCAAAACAGATAATGTAATAGCATGAATACTTCATTAATTGTAGATACGTTGGAGACGTATCATCGTCCATCCGCCGCCTCCCCTCTTGACTACAAGGCTGCCCGCGGCCTCCCCTAACCCTAGCACCCCCTGTCCCCCTCTCTCCGCCTTCTCGCCCCCCTCGCTCCTCAGATCCGCCATGGCCGACGCTGCCATCACCGTTTCGAGCTCACCCGCATAACCACCTCGCCTCGTCAACATTCCAGATCGATTCGCCGGCCTCCCCTACGTCCTCCCTAACCACGCTCTCGAGCCGGGACCCCCTGCATCACCCCCGACACCGTCACCTTCTTCCTTGGGTCGCCGCCGTCTTCTTCAACGTCGACGCCCACTGCAGCTACTAAGCCCCCACCGTCCATTGTGTGCAACCCGGTGAGCCCCTTGCTCCTCCTCCATCTCTCCCTGCCTCTCCCCGTACTCGTAGCTCGCTCCTCGCGCCATCCCCGCCATTGCCAAGCTCTTCTCCGCTGCACAGCTCGCCGTCGTGGCCACCGCTCGTTTCTGAGCCAGCCGAGCACGATCATGTGCTCAGGGTCTCGTGGTGAAGCCGCCCGTGCCCTCCACTCACCCTCCCGTGGCCCCCTTCGCCGAGCCTGGCCACGTCCGACTCCGACCGTCATCCCCGGTCGCCACCGCTGCCACTGTAGATCGCCTCCTGTCGTGCCACCTGCCCAGGTTGACGCGTGAAAGGATCGAGAAGAGGTGTTTAGAGGGGGGGGGGGGTAATTAGACCCTCAACATAGAAAAGTAGCGGTTTTTAAGTTCTTCGAGTTAAGGTGGAGATTAGCACAATTTTAAGCATTCACAATACAATTCAAGCAAGCATGGCAAGAGTATATGAGCAGCGGAAAGTAAAGCATGCAACTTGCAAGAAAGTAAAGGGATGGGATTGGAGTGTGCAAACGCCATTGGAGACACGGAGATTTTTGGCGTGGTTCCGATAGGTGGTGCTATCGTACATCCACGTTGGTGGAGACTTCAACCCACGAAGGGTAACGGTTGCGCGAGTCCACGGAGGGCTCCACCCACGAAGGGTCCACGAAGCAGCAACTTTGTCAATCCCACCATGGTCATCGCCCAAAGGACTTGCCTCACTTGGGTAGATCTTCACGAAATAAGCGATCTCCTTGCCCTTACAAAGTCCTTGGTTCAACTCCACAATCTTGACGGAGGCCCCCAAGTGACACCTAACCAATCTAGGAGACACCACTCTCCAAAAGGTAATAGATGGTGTGTTGATGATGAACTCCTTGCTCTTGTGCTTCAAATGATAGTCTCCCCAACACTCAACTCTCTCTCTCACAGATTTGGATATGGTGGAAAGATGATTTGAGTGGAAAGCAACTAGGGGAAGGCTAGAGATCAAGATTCTTGTGGTTGGATTGGAATGTCTTGGTCTCAACACATGAGTAGGTGCTTCTCTCAGAAAATGAGTAGTGGAAGTGTAGGAACGTCCTGATGGCTCTCTCTCAAATGGAGAAGGGGGTGGAGGGGTATATATAGCCTCCACACAAAATCTAGCCGTTACACACAATTTACCAAACTCGGTGGGACCAAATAGTGAAACTCGATCAGACCGACAATACTGCAGGATGCTGCTAACGCGACACTACGATCAGAGACCCTTTGAGAAACTGTGTGCGATGCAATAATCGCAATCGGTGGTGTATGAAAACCGTCAGAAATGTATAAAATGTTTGTGATAGATGCATCAAACAAGGTTTAGGTTTTAGTTGCGTGTGCGATGAAGGGCATACGGTTCAGTTCGATTAACTGTTTGCGATGAGGAGGAACAAAAGAAAAGGGGCAGCCAGATGAAGGCGTGTCTGATACACATCATACGGTTCACTCAGATGAACTGTTTGTGATTAGTCAACACAAAAGAAACGGGCAGCCAGATGAAGGTGTGTGCGATATACAGCATACGGTTCACTCGGATGAACTGTTTGTGATTAGGCGACACAAAAGAAATGGTCAGCCAGATCAAGGTGTGTGCGATATACGCATGCGGTTCACTCGGCCCTTGTCGTCAGTGTGTGACCTCTGTGGCAACCATTCGCTCCCCAGGCGCCTCTTCTGTACCGTGGCAACCGCCCACCGCCTCTTCGCCTTTCATTCCCTCTCGATTTGGAACTGCTGTCGCACGCTCTTCCTCCCTCCATTTGCCTTTACCCTTCCTTCTGCCATTGTTTGATCATCTTCTCCATGGAGGGAACAGGCCGGAAACGACCCCGTTATTCTTGCCCCGATCTGAATGATGACGTGGTGGAGGAACTCATCGATCGGTGCGACGTCATCACCTCGGCTAGCATGGCAGGTTCATTCAAGACCATTCTTGACTCAACTAATAACATCATTACAAGGAACCCAAGGGTCCAGGAGCGGTTTGATCTCCCCTATCTTCTTTGCCGTGACCCCGCTGACTGGCACGGGGACGAGGGAAGCCTCGCCTTGTGCAAGTTGATGCCGCTTGATGATGATACGTATGATGTTAAGATGCCATCTCTTGAGGGCAAGGCTTGGGCAGGCGCAAATGGAGATTGGGTTGTTTATATTGGGTACAACTGCGAGTGGGAACTTGTGAACGTGTACACTCGTCACCGGGTTCCACTTCCAAAAATCCCAGACTGCTACCCAGAGGTTGAGTACACTGGTATTCTACGTGAGTTCAAATACGATCATGATGGCTCTAGTCTATGGAAGATAGCTATTTGTCGAGTTCCCAACCGCTCTTGGGATTACACGAACTATGAAGTTGTTGCTATCTTCGACAAGCTTGTTGCCGTCCTTACTTCCACGCCTCAATGGATACTGCTCAAAAATCAATTTCTGTACACGGATGAGTACTATGATGCAATTCAATACGAGGGTCTTGTGTTTGCTGCCACCACTGTGGCCTTTGTTTTTGCATGGAATCTGATGCTTTGATGCGTTTTCTTCCACCGTAATTATAATTGCTTCATCCACATGCATGCGGGTTAGCTAGTTTCCCTTTACTAATTAATTAACCTTCTTGTGTTTCCGAGGTCCTGTGAACATTCCACCACCTATACTTGAAAATTTTTATAACCAAGGGGGAGAAGACGATGCTGATGATCACAAGCATGAGGACGAAGCAGGACCCATATCTTGAGTGGTGCCCGCAACTTTTTCCGATGGATCACCTCTTCTTGTCTCGTGATCTGAGGCATCGTTGATGTTACTAAGGAAGCGGTGTTGTCTCGCATGGTCGCACTCTCGGACCTATTCCAACATCCGTTGCGGTGGTATTCGGGATGGATACTAGTGTACTAGCGCCAACACCTTCTCCCCGGTTCAAGATTGAAAGTCTTGGAGGAAACTCGCTCTTCCTTGGACAAAACTATCCAATGATGGTGGAAGGCGATCCAGCTGCTGTTGACACAACGTTACTACCATTTATGAGAAGCAACTGTATCTATACCTCGGACATTGATATGCTTTTCTACCGTCCCAATATGGGTCTTGACATAGGCCGTTTCAGCCTGGATGATCAGTCCCGCGTTGGTCTCAAGATTGATGATGGCTGGCCCTTCCTGCAGAATCACTACGGTTCAAAGCAAGCGTTTCCAACGCCGACGAGTGGTTGAGCTGAAGTTCATTTCATCGCTTTGTTATTTGTTGTGTGATAAAAACTTTACTTTACTAGAATATTTTGTTGGAAATGATCTATAAATCCAACGTGTATCCTCGTTGTCGTTGTGGGTTGATTACTTGTATGTAATCAATGGTACATTTGCATATGCGTCCATCAACTCATGCCTGCTAGTGGTGTCCATATGAACAGTGCTAGTGATTTTAGTTGCAAAAATTAGATAGTGCTAGTGATTTTTAGCTGCATATTTTGACAAATCGCAGTGTTACAAGGTTGACAAATGGCAACGTTACTGGATAAATAAATGTCAATCTTTCCAGTTTGACAAATGGCAACATACCCAAAATGACAGATATGCAAATCTTACCCAATTGTTTGTACGTGATTGCGCATGGGTCATGCAAAACAACCGTTTGCGTTGAAGGGATGCAGAAATCCTTCTCGGCACATTTTCCCTTGGCTTCCTGGGGAAGTTGTCGGTTTGCTACGTGTGTTCTAACTAAAACGTTTGCGATGAGTGTTTTATATTTAAAAACCATTGACGTTTTTTTCAAAATAAAATCTTTTGATAAGTCTGTACATAGGAGAGAAAAACGCAAGTTCGTTCAAACCATATCTTTCATTCAGTCACACTGCAAATTTATATTCATATGATCGAGAATTCGAGATACAGTATTAAACCCTGAAAAACTATTTCCGGCAGCGGCGGAGGCGGTGTGCCGCGCCGTCGTTGTCGTTGTCGTCCTCCGGGACGCCGTTGTTGAAGTCTTCAAGGCAGCACAAAATGTTCTTCACTTGTAAATAAAACATCATGTCGTCGCGCGATCGACGGGCGGGAGCGGAGGCGGCAATGGCGCCGCCGAGAGGTAGCGATCGGCGCATTTACAGCGTCCCATGCCGCGAGGAGAGGCGCGCCGCGCACGCACGTGCGGCGGGTGCAGCCAAACACACGGGGGCCGGCTCCATGGTGGGTGTAGGGGCACGCACGGGCATGGGCACGGGCACTGGCGCTGGCGCTGGCATGTACACGAGCTCGGGCGGGTCCGCGGAGACCTCGCTAACGCCCACGGCTTCCAGCTCTGCAATAGTGCTCCGTGACCAGCCCGTCAATGCTATGGGGATGGTCGCTGGCGGGCGCAGGGATGGGAGCTGGGACGGGAGCGGGGGCAGCAACCGCCGCGGCCAGCTCGTTCTGGGCCATGTCCATGAGGCCCCATTTCTCCTTATTTTCTATCTCCTCCGGCTCGGAGTCGACTTCACCAAACTTGAAGACTAGTGGCAGATGATCGTTCTGCGCCATGGCGTTGGTGGAGGTCTGCGGGAGGGAGGGGAATGGGAGGCGAACAGTAAGGCCGCCCGTATTGAAAAGCGGCTCGGGCGCCATTAATGGAGAGGAAGGCGGGCGGCAATGGAAGTCAAAGGGCTCGCTTCCCAGTGAGCCTGCACAGCGTACAACTTGCATGTTTCCCGGTGAGCCTGCGCATTGGAGGACAGCTTGCACGCCTCTCGGTCAACCTGCACACCGGACTGCGCTCGCTCGCCTCCCGTTCAGTCAAGGTCAAGCATCTATCCACACGGCACCTCCTACAACCATTAAAACCAGGACACGTGGCGTCACGTGAATGGTTAACATAACGCACACGGTTTGAATTCTACAAACGTTTGAGATATTAAAGTGGCAGCTATTTTTTCAAAATGCCTTTGTTGGTTGACATTATTCGAGTGCGCCTTCTCTCAAAATGGACACGAAAAATGCCACAGCATGTCGGGTGCCATTCCATGATAGCATGCCAAGTTTCATGAATTTCAGACGAGTTTTGGATTTACTAGAATTTAAAAACAAATCATCTCAATGTTTTGCCGGCAATCAATGGTGCCCCGGTGTTTGAAATTCATTCCCATTTCTTGCATGGGACCTAAGCATGCACACAAGGACACATATTTGATTTTTCAACCAATTTATATGCACTCGAGCATGTGCATGTAGTTCAAATTTGAATTATGCACATAAATGCATTGAAAACTCAGTTAATGCATAAAAATGTCCAAACGAACCCCGAAAAATCCCAAAAATTGACACAACACTCCAGTTGTTCTATCTTGACACGAGAAATTTTTTGAAAGCAATAAGAGGCATTGGATATCGTTTCGTCCCCAAAGGTGGGACATTCCCTACCGAAACCATCATGCTTGTTGTGAGAAGCTCTGGTTTGTGAGAAGCATATACCCGAACCTGCCCCGAATGGGACAAATTTTTTACCATGGCATGTTGATGCCGCTCCATGACAGCATGCCAAGTTTCATGAATTTCAGACGGGTTTTGGATTACTAGAATTTAAAAACCAGGCATCTCAACATTTTGCCGGCAATCAACAGTGCCCTGGTGTTTGAATTTCATTTTCATCTCTTGCATGGGACCTAGAAATTCACCCAAGGATACAGATTAGATTTTTCAACCAATTTTCATGCATTGGAGCATGTGCTTGTAGTTCAAATTTGAATTATGCACATAAAATGCCTAGAAAACCCAGTTAATGCATAAAAATATCCAAACAAACCCCGAAAAATCACAAAAATTGACACAACACTCCTCTTTTTCTATGTTGACACTAGAAATTTTTGAAAGCAATAAGAGGCAACGGATATCGTCCCGTCCCCAAAGGTGGTACGTTCCCTATCGAAACCATCATGCTTGTTGTGAGAAGCGCTGGTTTGTGAGAAGCTTATACCCAAACCTATCCCAAATGGGACAAAATTTTCACCATGGCATGTTGATGCCGCTCCATGATAGCATGTCAAGTTTCATGAATTTCAGACGAGTTTTGGATTTACCAGAATTTAAAAACCAGGTATCTCAATGTTTTGCCGGCAATCAATAGTGCCCTGGTGTTTGAAATTCATTCCCATCTCTTGCATGGGACCTAAGCATGCACCCAAGGACACAAATGTGATTTTTCAACCAATTTATATGCACAGCAGCATGTGCATGTAGTTCAAATTTGAATTATGCACATAAAATGCCTGGAAAACTCAGCTAATGCATAAAAATGTCCAAACAAACCCCGAAAAATCCCAAAAATTGACACAACACTCCTATTTTTCTATGTTGACACGAGAAATTTTTTGAAAGCAATAAGAGTCAATGGATATTGTTTCGTCCCCAAAGGTGGGACATAATTCCCTACTGAAACCGTCACACTTGTTGTGAGAAGCTCTGGTTTGTGAGAAGCATACACCCAAACCTGCCCCAAATGGGACAAAAAAATTACCACGGAATGTTTATGCCGCTCCATGATAGCATGCCAAGTTTCATGAATTTCAGACGAGTTTTGGATTTACTAGAATTTAAAAACCAGGCATCTCAACGTTTTACCGGCAATCAATAGTGCCCCGGTGTTTGAATTTCATTCCCATCTCTTGCATGGGACCTAGAAATTCACCCAAGGACACATATGTGATTTTTCAACCAACTTTAGTGCATTGGAGCATGTGCTTGTAGTTCAAATGTGAATTATGCACATAAAATGCATAGAAAACCCAGTTAATGATAAAAAGGCCAAACGAACCCCGAAAAATTCCAAGATTAAACACAACACTCATGTTGTTCTATGTTGAAAGTGCGTTATATCGACTAGAGGGGCGGGGGGTGAATAGACGATTTTTATGAATTCTTCACTGAGGAATTTGCCGCTGAGGAAATTCCTTAGCGAAGAACTACTTGCAGCCTAATAAGTACTCAGAAGTAAGCATAACAGAATACATACATAGTCATCATGACGAAATGAAGGCAAGCACAGAGTACAGAAAGCGTAATCAGGATAACATAAGATGAAGACAAACAGACTGAAGAAATTGAAATGAGGAAATTGAGAAAGTCTTCAGTCAAAGTCTTCAAACACAGATATGAACAAACACTCAACACAGTAATGAGGAAATGAAAGAGTTGAGGAAATAGAACCAGTAAGCTTGGTGAAGACAATGATTTGGTAGACCAGTTCCAACTGCTGTCTTAGTTGTACGTCGAGTTGGAGTAATTTGAGTATTTAAACTCGAGGACACACAGATCCGGACACCTAGTCGCTGAGCACGCAGCTCGGGACACCAAGTCCTCACCGTATTCTCCTTGAACTAAGGTCACATGACCTCGTCCACTCACTCGTGGTAAGTCTTGAGCGACTTCCAAACCTTCACAAACTTCGGTCACTCGGTGATCCACAATTCCTCTTGGATGCTCTAGACCATGACGCCTAACCGTCGGAAGGGGCTGATCTTCAAAGGTAACAAGCATCGGATCCACGCAGATCAATCTCTTGATGATGCTCAATCACTTTGGGTTTGTAGGTGTTTGGGTTTGGGTTTTCCTCACTCGATGATTTTCGCTCAAAGTCCTCGGAGGATGGGTTGCTCTCAAATGACAAGTGTCAAGTTCTCTCGGAGCAGCCAACCAGCTAGTGGTTGTAGGGGGCGGCTATTTATAGCCTAGGGAGCAGCCCGACATGATAAGACATAAATGCCCTTCAATGATATGAGCGTTAGGTGGATAAGATATTTTGGAACAGGTGGCCTTGGCAAGACGACAGAACGGTCGGAAATTTGACTCTCAAATTCCTCGAGCTATCATGTTCCTCATGTGTAGGCAATTCAAGATGGCGAATTCCTAACTCCTCGATTAGAACAAATTCTCGTGACCGAGAAGAACTTCGTCCATCACATGAAGAAATTGACTGAAGCGTATGAGATTTCCACCGGCTTCACTCGAAGGGATTGGTAGGTGTAGGATTTTGAGTTGAGCATCACATGGAAATTCTTCCTTAGTATTTCCTCGACCCCTTTAACAGTACGGTGTTTCCTATGACTCAATAAAGAGAAAACAAAACTACGAAAACAAAAGTCTTCACGCTTCATGTTCCTCAATTTAATACCAAGTCTTCAAGGTCACACCAATTTCTTCACTTTCAAAGTCTTCAGAATATCAAAGTCTTCAGTCGAAGAACTTCATTTTTAGGGGTCGAATTTCTCTGTAAGTATCAAACTCCTCATAGGCTTATAGACCTGTGTACACTCATAAACACATTAGTCCCTTAACCTATAAGTCTTCAATACACCAAAATCACTAAGGGGCACTAGATGCACTTACAATCTCCCCCTTTTTGGTGATTGATGACAATATAGGTTAAGTTTTCAACGGGGATAAACATATGAAGTGTAAGTACTGATATTGAGGAATTTGATTGCAAGATATAGAAGAACTCCCCCTGAAGATGTGCATAGTGAGGAATTTGCTTTTTCGGCAATGCAAATTTGAAGAGTTGAATCATGGAGATCTCCCCCTATATCTTGTAATTCATACATGCATTTGACATATAATATGAAGAATTTGAAATGCATAATGAAATATGGTGACTAATGTAATTCATCATGCGTGTATTAACATATAACGAAGAATAAGCATGCAGAGGAACACATCAAAAGTATCAGAGCACCATCGGGTTTAAGATTACAACTCGATCCAATAAAAGTTTCAGAAGAGCGAGAGTTGCAACTTAGCAGAAAAACGCCCATATAATAGACCCGCTTGAAGACTAACTCAAATTTCTCCCCTTTGTCATCGAATGACCAAAAGGATCGGCGAGGACTAACGCCTCGAAGAATATCAAGTTGATGGAGGAGCGCCGTTGTCGGGGTTGGTTGTCGTAGTAGGGCCTGCCGCGATGTCGCCCAAGTCTTCATTTTCATCGATGTCGTCGCGATGAAGAATATGAGCTGGCCACCAAGGAAGGAACCTTGACCTTCTTGAATTTCTTGGTGGAGGTGCAGACCGGTCAAATTCTTCCTTGAGAGCCATTTTCTTCAGATCTTCTGTATTTGTAGACATGAGATAGAACAGCCTGTGCACGGTTGAAGGTTTCATGGAGGTAGTATTGGTTTATCTTCTTTGCATTGTGTGTTGAGGTCATGTTGTGAAGAATTGAACCAAAGCGACGCTTGACGCATTGATGATTGCGATCAAATTTCGATGAAGACCGAGGAGTAACTCACGATCATCATCACCACAGGTCTTTGTGGCTTGAGGATTTTGCTTGGCGAGGTGTTGGCGGCAGAGTCATGTGTGGCGAGTCATCATTGGTGGAGTAGGATGCAGCCTTGCGAAATTGACCATCCAATGGACGGATGCCTTCATCTATCACAACAGTTGCCTTGCCTTTGTCATCAGCTGAGGAAAATGTTCGTTCGAGGACTTAAATTGGAGGTAAGTAGCTGCAGTGGTTCAGAGTATCAGCCTTGTAATTGAGTGAAGACCTTGTCCTGATGAACCTCATAATCCGTGGTGCATAAGGCTTCAGCTCAAATGGTGACATAGCAATATTCGCCAGAGTCCTCATGAAGAAATCATGGAAGTTGACGGGAACGCCATGAATGATATTGAAAAGCATATTCTTCATGATGCCAACGACTTCTTCATCATTTGAGTCGTGGCCTTTGATAGGACTCATTGTCTTCGTCAGAATGCGATAGACAGTCCGAGGCACATACAGTAATTCCTTGACGAGGAATTTGGTTTGAGGGGCCTGCCCTGGCTTCAAAGGCTTCATTAGCACTTGCATGTAATGATTTGTAAGCTCAAGTTCGTTGTAGATGCAACGAGCACCTTCAAGGGGAGGACTGAGTGGGAGGGCACGAAGCAATTCAGTTGCTGGTGCCTTGTAGTGAGTATTTTCTGACATCCAGTCCAACACCCATGAGTTCACATCTTCAGAATTTCCTGTGATGTGCAGCGTCACATAGAATTGAAGAATGAGTTCTTCATTCCAATCACATATGTCAGTGCAGAAATTTAGCAATCCAGCATCCTGAAGAACACTGAGGACTGGCTCGAAGCCCGGCAGAGATTCCATGTCCACGTGAGGAATGTGTGCATGATCAAAGACTTTGTCTTTGTTGAACATCACAGAGGAATAAAAGTTGGCTTGACTAGCAGTCCAGAAACACCTCTTCCTTATGCGAGCAGAATCATAAGGGTTGTAATCAGTGAAGAAAACATGCTCGCCAAAGAAGTCTTCAGCCTTGAACTTTTACTTGCGCGAGAATGGATCCTTTGGTTTTGGCAGAGGAGTGTCAGTGAGTTGCATCACTACCTCAGGAATTGCAATCTCAGGTTCTTCAGGCTGAGGATTTTTGGTTCCTCTTCATTTGCGATCTGCGTGTTCAAAGGATCAGCGGCAAGTGTTCTTGAGACTAGTGGCTGGAATTTCTTCATGCATGACGAGGTGGGATGAGTTTCTTGAGCCCATTTGAGCGGTTGGTGCAGGGACCGAGGTATTTGTTGTATAGGGGTGAAGAGTGGAGAATTGGGGTCTTGATTGTCCCAAAAGTCATCGCTCATCACCGGGCGTTGTACTTCCAATATACACATCTTATTCTTCAATTTCTTCAACACCAGCCTCTTCACTGTGAACCGAGGCATTGGTGAGGATATAACAGTGTAGAAGGGATCGCATCCACTTCAATTTCTTCATCAATCTTCTCGACGAAGCAGCAGAATGATTTTCTTCATCGATCCGCTAGGGATCACATATTCTTCACCAAAAGGAACAAGGTCCTTTGATGGCATGGTGGAAATCGAACAGCATCAATCAGATTTTCAAACGGGCTGGTCATAGGCTTCACCTTCTTTGGAGTGAAGATTACAAGCAGTGATGCTTTCCTTTTCTTCACCGCAGCTCGCTCTCGCAGCCTTGGTCTTCTTCACATCGATGATGCGATGGAAGGATAGGAGTTGGTGTAGGCGCGGGAGGAGCCGAGGAATCTGTTTGAATTTCCTCGGCAATCGATGCAGCTGATTCTCGACTTCTTCATTTTTCAGCGCACCACTAGTGGATGCCCTGGCAATTTCTTCGGTGGCTGGAATGGAGTCATCAGCCCGGAACTAGCATTTTCTTGAGAGGCTGAAAGTCATCGTGGTCTTGGCATGTTCTTCAAGAGGGTGGAGAGAGGTCCACTCAAGGAACTTCTTGTTGCGTTGGAGCTGCAACATTGGTGAACTTCTTAGTTAGGTTGACAAATCTGACTTTGGCTCCTTGCCAATCAGCATAATAAGCATTGAAGTCATCGTTGAGGGCTTTGATTTCAGGATGGATCTTGAGGAGATCATCGGTTGTCATTTTGACAACGTTTTTCCTCGTGAACTTCTCTTTCTGGCCGAGCCTTCTTGATCTCGCCTAGCCTTCTCAAATTTCCATTTCTCTTGGTGATGAAATGGTCAGACATGTGACTTTGGCCAGAGTCAAATGAAAATCAGGCATAGGGTGTCTCGGATCCTTGTGCGAGAGATCAATGTAATCGAGGATCGCCTTGGATCCAAAAAAAGCAAGCGCATGTGTGCCTTTGGCTCTAGCAGCCCTTTCTTTCTGCATCTCGATGATTTACGCAAGTTCATCATCATCAGCTTCATCGTCAGATGGCACTTGGAAGGCAACCTATTTCTTCTTCGGACTTGGCCGAGGACCTCGACCAGCCGTTGCCTTTGTCTTCAGCAGAGTGGGGCCTGATGAAGAGTTTGATGCAGCTGAGGAACTCACTGAGACACCAGAGGCAATAGAGATGCCTGCAGTCCTTTGGCGCATGGCCAGATGTACAGGAGCTGAGGACTTTGCCGGAGTAGCTGAGGACTTTGGAGGAGGAGCTGAGGATTTGGGAGGAGCAGGAGCAGCATGAGGAACTGGCCGTGAGGGCTTCGAAGAATCTGGCCGTGAGGGCATTGCTGAGGAACTTGGCCGTGAGGGCAAAGTTGGTGAAGCACTTGGCTTGTGAGTGGGCTTCTTTGCCATTGATTTTCTAGGCTTGACAGAGGCCTCAGTGGCAGCAGCAGTAGCAGAGTCTTCATTGAATCTCCTCACTGCTTCTTTGGCTTGTCTCGCCAACTTGGCTTGGCGCTTGGCCCATTCTTCAGGAAAATCCTCACCGCGCTTGATGCTGGTGGGGTCAGCTTCTTGGCCAGGCGCCAATGGAGCTCTTGGGCATGGAGGATTAAGTGCGAATTTCTTCATATACTTTGGAGTCACATACCTGTACTCCCTCCATTCTCTTGCCCATCTCCTTTCAATCCTCTATATGCGCACCTTGCGCTGATTTTTGTTCTCCTTTCCGAACTTGGCCTCATCAGGTGTGCAATAGTCAGCATAGATGTCCTCAGGTATTTCAAAAGCAGTCATGACCTCAGGCCTCTTTCCTCCTTTTCGTGGCTTCTTACCGTCGCCATATTCTTGATTGAGGAATTTGAACAATCGAATTCTCTGAAGAAGTATGCAACTTTTCTTCGAGGAACGCTGCAAATGAGTTAAGTTGATGAGAACCTAGTGATTCAGCAGCAGACATGAGTACCCTGGATGAAGAACACGACGAACTGAGAAGTGTAGATTTGAAGCTCGTCAGTTCAGATCTTCCACGCCCTAACTCGGCGGAGGAAGACCTTCACGGCGGAGGAGTGAAGATTTCATGCGGTAGCTGAGAATCTGACGGCGATGAGGTCGAGGCAGTGAAGCTCTTCCTCACCGGCGACGATGGAGTAGCGGTGGCGCTAGGGTTTGAGAAGCTCGAGCGAGAGAGAGAGCGGTCGAGCGGAGTAAAGGAAGTGAGGAAGGGGAGAGGGGGGTATTTATAGTCGCAGTGAAAAACTGTTCGCCCGAAGATTTAGGACGAACGTGCCCCTGACCCTTCTCATTCACTTGACATGTGTCACCCACGTACTGAAAAGTGGAGATCGTGTTAGCTCGTGGGTTAATAGATAAGTCTATCGTGGGATACGGAACGGTTTGAGTGGCAAAGCCGAAAATTTGGATAAGATAAGTTAAAAGTTCCGTTCGCAATTTCTTCAGCTGACAAGGACACAGTGAAGATTTTGAACGAGTTTCAAATAGAACGCACATGAAGAATTTGTGAATAGATTGGGTTGAGTATAGCATAGAGGGGGAAGGGTCCGATCACATTCACTTAGCAGAAAAAGCAACTTGAAGAAATAGCCATAAGTGAATGAAGAAAGACAACGGAAATAGTGAAGATTTTGCAAAGTTGAAGAATTTGAAAAACTGAAGAATTTCAAAACTGAGGAAAAACTCAAATTGAAGACTTTGGTGGTGGCGTGTCCCACCGTATAAGAATGATGATTTCAGACACCGCGTACAATTGTCGTAGGGTTCTGAGAATCAAATTCTTCATTAATTTGTTCACACTTAGAGTGTTATTCTTCATTGATTGAAGAAAAACGTTTCTTCATGTGTTGCACATCTAAGTCATCAATTTTGCATAAGTGTCAGGATGTGAGTCCTTTTCAAAGAACATTCGAAGATTCTAAGATATTTAGCTCACACCGCAACTTGCTAAATCTCTTCTCATCCAAGGGCTTTGTGAAGATATCGCTAGCTGTTCTTCTTCTTCACATGATCAATAAAGATGTCGCCCTTCAACACATGACCGCTGAAGAAAATGATGACGAATCTGAATGTGCTTTGTCTTGAGTGCTGAACTGGGTTGTGAGCAATCTTGATGGCACTCTCATTGTCACAGTAGAGAGGCACATTTTTCACGTTGATGCCGTAGTCCTTGAGAGTTTGCTTCATCCACAACAATTGAGCACAGCAAGAACCAGCAGCAATTTACTCAGCTTCCGATGAGAGCGGTGATACGATTCTGTTTCTTCGAGGACCAACAGACCAAAGATCGTCCAAGGAAATGACAAGTACCAGATTTTCACTTGCGGTCCACACGATCACCAACATAGTCAGAGTTAGAATATCCAATGAGATCAAAAGTAGAGCCCTTGGGGTACCATAATCCTAGTATTGGTGTGTGATCTAGATATCGAAGAATATGCTTCACAGCCTTATGGTGTGATTCCTTCGGTGTAGCTTGAAATCGGGCACACATGCAAACACTAAGCATTATATCTGGCCTAGATGCACATAAGTACAATAAAGAACCAATCATGGAGCGGTATACCTTGTGATCAAAGTCAATACCATTTTCATCAGTGCATAGATGGCCATTTGTGGGCATAGGAATTTTGACGCCTTTGCAATCTTGCATGCCAAATTTCCTCAGAACATCCTTGAGGTATTTCTCCTGAGATATGAATATGCCATTGTGCTATTGACGAATTTGAAGACCTAAGAAGAATTTCAACTCTCCCATCATAGACATTTGATATTCTTCACTCATCATATAGGCAAATTCATCACTATAACGTTGGTCAGTACAGCCAAAGATAATATCATCAACGTATATTTGGCACACAAACAGTTCACCATCATAAGATTTAGTAAATAGAGTAGGGTCGAGTGAACCAGGTGTGAAGCCATTATTCATGAAGAATTCCTACAAGGTATCATACCACGCCCGAGGGGCCTGCTTGAGGCCATAGAGGGCCTTGTTGAGTCTGAAGACTTTGTCAGGATTCTTTGGATCTTCAAAACCTGGGGGTTGAGCAACATATACTTGTTCCTCAAGCTTACCATTGAGGAATGCACTTTTCACATCCATTTGATATAAAGTGATATTATGATGGTTAGCATAAGCAAGTAATATCTGAATAGCCTCAAGTCTAGCAACAGGTGCAAAAGTTTCATCGAAATCAATTCCTTCAACCTGTGTGTAGCCTTGAGCTACAAGTCGTGCCTTATTCCTCACCACAAGGCCATTTTCATCTTGCTTGTTGTGGTAGATCCACTTTGTGCCAATGATATTATGCTTGCGAGGATCTGGACGTTTGACCAGTTCCCAGACATTGTTGAGCTCGAACTGATGTAATTCTTCTTGCATGGCCTGAATCCACTCAGGCTCCAGAAATGCTTCATCTACCTTAGTGGGCTCTATGATAGAGACAAAAGCATAGTGCCCACAAAAGTTAGATAAATGTGAAGCTTTTGAGCGTGTGAGAGGACCTGGTGCTTCAATGTCATTGATGATCTTTTCAACTTGCACTTCTTTTGCAACGCGAGGATGAGCTGGTTGTCATCGAGGAATTTGATCAGCATTTTCTTCAGCATTATCTTCAGGTGCATTAGCTCGACGTTCTTCGCGTTTTGGAATGAATTCTTCAGCAGATTCTTCAGTAGGAATGACATCCTCAGTCACCTTGAACTTGATAGAATCCTCAGGTGTTGGTTCATCTATCACAGAAGGAAGGTGCTCTCTTTGTGAGCCATTAGTTTCATCGAACCGCACATCTACAGTTTCAACAACCTTGTGAAGAGCATTGTTGAAGACACTGTAGGTGTGCGAGTCCTTTCCATAACCAAGCATAAAACCTTCATGTGCTTTCGGTGCAAATTTAGCATTGTGATGAGGATCTCTAATCCAACATTTAGCACCGAAGACTTTGAAATAACTCACATTGGGTTTCTTGTCAGTGAGGAGTTCATAGGCAGTCTTCTTGAAGAATTTGTGAAGATATACTCTGTTGATGATGTGGCACGCGGTATCAATTGCTTCAATCCAAAAGCGACGAGGTGTTTTGTATTCATCAAGCATAGTGCGAGCCATCTCAACAAGAGTTCAGTTCTTGTGCTCCATGACGCCATTTTGTTGAGGAGTATAAGGAGCAGATAACTCATGAGTAATACCAAGTTCATCAAGATAGTCATCAAGACTGGAATTCTTGAACTCAGTTCCATTGTCACTCCTGATGTGCTTGATCTTCACACCAAAGTTGGTTGAAGCCCTCGAGGAAAATCGTTTGAAGACTTCCTGCACTTCATGTTTGTAAGTAACAATGTGTACCCATGTGTAACGAGAGTAATCATCAACAATAACAAAGCCATATAGAGATGCATCATTAGTGACTGCTGAGTAATGATTAGGACCAAAGAGGTCCATGTGAAGCAATTGAATGGACGAGTAGTGGTCATGATAGTCTTATTTGGATGCTTGGCCTTGGTCATTTTTCCAGCTTCACATGCTCCACACAAGTGATCCTTGAGGAATTTGACATTCTCAATGCCAATGACATGCTTCTTCTTCGCAAGCGTGTGCAAATTCCTCATGCTGCGTGACCAAGTCGTCGATGCCATAGCCAATATACGAAGCTTTTGCAAGTAGGCACACGGCTGGTTGTGGTCTGTAGAGAAATCAACAATATACAGATCTCCTCTCCTAAAGCCTTGGAGACTTTGGAATTGTCACTTCCATAATCACAACACAACGATGCTTGCCAAAGACAACAACCATATCAAGATCACAAAGCATTGAGATCGACATGAGGTTGTATCCTAAGGACTCAACAAGCATGACTTTGTCCATGTGTATGTCCTTAGAGATCGCAACCTTACCTAGACCCAATACGACTTTTTCCTTTGTCAAGAAAGATGATATGCTTCAGATGTGGCGGTGATAAGGAGCATCCATCAATAGATTTTTGTCACCAATCATGTGATTTGTACATCCACTATCGAGGATCCACTCATTGGCTTTGGGTTGATCATCCTGCAGATGAATTAGTGCAACTTACGAACTCATATACTTCATCAGTGAAGAATATGATATCAAATTCATCAGATGAATTTCATCAAAGAGTAAAACAGATATAGCAAGTATGAGGGCGTGTGAAATGAAAGTTCATTTCATCATGATTAACTTCGTCCTTTCGAGCATTTTGTCGGGCCCCAAACAAATTCTTGAGACGTTAAAGCACGCCCGGAGACCTGACCTCGCAGAAGAAATTAGTTCTTTTTCTTCACCACCCACATCTAAAGGGGTGGCAAAGAGTTCATCACTCTACGAGCTCCATATGAGAATGGTGACATAGAAGCCAATCCATTTCGTTTCACATAAGAGGGGTTAGGGTAAGCATATGAATAAGCAGAGAAATTCTTCGACGACTAATGAACATAATGGTTTGAAGAATAATGCACATATTCATAGCCCTTAGCTCTACCCTGCGAAACAGAGTTGTTAGCACGATGATAATCATATGAGGACTTTGATCTTTTTGAGGAATTTGATCCACGTGAGGACTTTGGTCCGTATGAGGACTTGGATCCATATGAAGAATTTGGTCCATATGAAGAGTTTGATCTGGGGTTCCTATTCTTCACAGGTGGTGTCATGAGGACATTCACCTGAAGACTTTCAAGGCACTTCTTGGGAAACCAGATTTTCTTCATAGGAGAACCGTTCTGCAGATTAGTGCCAACATATCTAGCAAATACTTCACCATTCTGATTTTTGAACAGTTTATAGTTGAGTCAAATGACTCATCGGAAGAATGAGGAGATTCACATGTAAAGCCGATAAGTTAGATGGATCAACTGGAGGTCCCTTTGCAGCAACCCATGAGGTTTTGGGGTACCGCTCGGGCTTCCAATATGTTCCATCAGCATTGAGTTTCCTCTCAAATGCAATACCCTCTTTCCTAGGGTTCTGTTGAGGATCTGCTTCAAGCACATCACAAAGAGTCGATGCCCTTTGAGGCTTTTGTACATGCTGTCATGTACAATTCCTTCAGCCCTGCATCGTCAAGTGATACTAGCAATGTCCTCGGATGAGGAATTAGTGATAGCAGAGGCGGGACAAGAATTTGTAACAATTGAAGCATTTGAACATTGGTGAAGAATTAGCGATTCACGTTCAATGCACTTTAAGCATGGAGGAACAAATTCTTCCTGAGAAGCGCTGATTTGTTGAGCAAGTAATGAATCGCGCTCCTTCTGAAGATCTTCATAACTCACTCTTAGCTTCTCAAGATCTTGCTTTCTTTGAAGAAATTCATAAGAAAGCTTCTCATGATCAGATAAGAGAGTGTTATGATGACCTTGAAGGCTGTCAAACCTAGACTGGAGTCTTTGAAGATTTTCAGTCAGGGCTTTAGTGCGATCCATTTCTTCACCCAACATATCATCACTTTTGTCTAGCATGTTTTGAACCTTTTCCAAGGCCGTTTGTTGTTTAGTGGCAATGCAAACAAGTTTGGTATAACTAGGTTCAACATCATCATCAGATTCATCGTCACTAAACTCGGATGAGGAACATTCGGTTACCTTGACACCGTTTGGCATGAGGCATGGTGCAGAAGATGATGGATCTGGTTCGAAAGTCATCGTTTTGAGAGATTCCTTGAAGTCCTCAAACCAAGGATCATGACGGGTTCGATGACCTTCATAGGCGTCGAGATTCGGTCCCAGATAAGCCGCATTGCAAAGATGCATAATGCGCTTGAATTCATCTCCGGATAGGCAGGAGCAGATGATGTCCTTCGCCATGATGTCAAGTCAGTGTACTTGCGAATGTCATCAGCGCCTGCCTTCTTGCATAGATTGGTAAGACCAATCTCAGTGACGGTCCACAGCTCGCTGTTCATTGCCATGAGGCGCTTCCTCATCATGGCCTTCCACTTGGGATAATCATGACCGTCAAAGATAGGGCATGTCACTTTCTTCATACCTGTGGTCGACATAACTAAACTCCAGGTGGTTAAACCAATATCACACAGAACAAGAGAGTACCTTGCTCTGATACCAATTGAAAGTGCGTTATATCGACTAGAGGGGGTGGGGGTGAATAGACGATTTTTATGAATTCTTCACTGAGGAATTTTCCGGTGAGGAAATTCCCTAGCGAAGAACTACTTGCAGCGGAATAAGTACTCAGAAGTAAGCATAACAGAATACAGACATAGTCATCATGATGAAATGAAGACAAGCACAGAGTACAGAAAGCGTAATCAGGATAACATAAGATGAAGACAAACAGACTGAAGAAATTGAACTGACGAAATTGAGAAAGTCTTCAGTCAAAGTCTTCAAACACATATATGAACAAACACTCAACACAGTAATGAGGAAATGAAAGAGTTGAGGAAATAGAACTAGTAAGCTTGGTGAAGACAATGATTTGGTAGACCAGTTCCAACTGCTGTCTCAGTTGTACGTCTGGTTGGAGCGGCTGAGTATTTAAACTCGAGGACACACAGTCCCGGACACCCATTCGCTGAGCACGCAGCTCAGGACACCAAGTCCTCACCGTATTCTCCTTGAACCTAGGTCACACAGACCTCGTCCAATCACTCATGGTAAGTCTTCAGGCGACTTCCAAACCTTCAAAGACTCGGTCACTCGGCGATCCACAATTCCTCTTGGATGCTCTAGACCATGACACCTAACCGTCTGGAAGAAGCACACTCTTCAAAGGTAACAAGCGTCGGATCCACGCAGGATCAATCTCTTCAGTGATGCTCAATCACTTTGGGTTTGTAGGTGTTTGGGTTTGGGTTTTTCCTCACTCGATGATTTTCGCTCAAAGTCCTCGGAGGATGGGTTGCTCTCAAATGACAAGCGTCAAGTTCTCTCGGAGCAGCCAACCAGCTAGTGGTTGTAGGGGGCGGCTATTTATAGCCTAGGGAGCAGCCCGACATGATAAGACATAAATGCCCTTCAATGATATGACCGTTAGGTGGATAAGATATTTTGGAACAGTGGCGGCGGCACAAAGAACGGTCGGAAATTTGACTCTCAAATTCCTCGGGGCTATCATGTTCCTCCTTTGTGTAGGCAATTCGCCTTTGGCGAATTCCTAACTCCTCGGTCGAGAACAAATTCCTCAATGACCGGAAGAACTTCGTCTCATCCTTTGAAGAAATTGACTGAACTGTATGAGATTTCTAGTGGCTTCACTCAAAGGGATTGGTAGGTGTAGGATTTTGATTTGAGCATCACATGGAAATTTTTCCTTAGTATTTCCTCGACCCCCTTTAACAGTACGGTGTTTCCTATGACTCAAGAAAGAGAAAACGAAATTACGAAAACAAAAGTCTTCACGCTTCATGTTCCTCAATTGAATACCAAGTCTTCAAGGTCACACCAATTTCTTCACTTTCAAAGTCTTCAGAAAGTCTTCAGAATATCAAAGTCTTCAGTCAAAGAACTTCGTTTTTAGGGGCCGACTTTCTCTGTAAATATCAAACTCCTCATAGACTTATAGACCTGTGTACCCTCATAAACACATTAGTCCCTTAACCTATAAGTCTTCAATACACCAAAATCACTAAGGGGCACTAGATACACATACAGGAATGTTTATGCCGCTCCATGATCGCATGCCAAGTTTCATGAATTTCAGACAAGTTTTGGATTTACTAGAATTTAAAAACCAGGCATCTCAACATTTTGCAGGCAATCAACAGCGCCCTGGTGTTTGAATCTCATTCCCATCTCTTGCATGGGACCTAGAAATTCACCCAAGGACACATATGTGATTTTTCTACCAACTTTAGTGCATTGGAGCATGTGCTTGTAGTTCAAATTTGAATTATGCACATAAAATGCCTAGAAAACCCAGTTAATGATAAAAAAAGGCCAAACGAACCCCGAAAAATTCCAAGATTAAACACAACACTCCTGTTGTTCTATGTTGACACTAGAATTTTTTTGAAAGCAATAAGAGGCAACGAATATCGCCCCCTCCCCAAAGGTGGTACGTTCCCTATCGAAACCATCATGCTTGTTGTGAGAAGCTCTGGTTTGTGAGAAGCTTATACCCAAACCTGCCCCAAATGGGACAAAAATTTCACCACGGCATGTTGATGCCGCTCCATGATAGCGTGCCAAGTTTCATGAATTTTAGACGAGTTTTGGATTTACTAGAATATAAAAACCAGGTATCTCAATGTTTTGCCGGTAATCAACAGTGCCCTGGTGTTTGAAATTCATTCCCATCTCTTGCATGGGACTTAGAAATTCACCCAAGGACACACATGTGATTTTTCAACCAACTTTGGTGCACTGGAGCATGTGCTTGTAGTTCCAATTTGAATTATGCACATAAAATGCCTAGAAAACCCAGTTAATGTATAAAAAAGGCCAAACGAACCCTGAAAAATTCATTCCCATTTCTTGCATGGGACCTAAGCATGCACTAAAGGACACATATTTGATTTTTCAACTAATTTGTATGCACCGGAGCATGTGCATGTAGTTTAATTTTGAATTGTGTACATTAAATGGCTAGAAAACCAGTTTAATGTATAAAATATCCAAACGAACCCTGAATAATTACAATTCTTTTACGACACACATATAGTTGCATGTTCACTGCAGATAAAAGGTCTAGCAATTCAAACAGCGTCCATTGCCGTTGTGACCCCATTTTGTAATTCAAATCAAGTACATCCCACACAGTTTATTATCACCAACCGTGTGAGATGTAGTACAAAATATCTTGGAGCACCGTCGGTGTATAGTACGCCTATGGCTTACGTGAGAAGGTGCGTCGGCTACAGTTCACAGCCAGCGTGTCAAGCACGCTAGCTCACTCCCCAAAAACTCCCGCCTCTGCATCCCTCGCAATCTCCAAAATATCTACCGCCTAGAAGGTTTTAATGTTTGATAGCACGCGATTAGTATGTGCGGACCGTGTGCGATGTACATTACTCCCTTCTGCTTGATCCCTTGATTCAAATTTTGAGAGCCGGGCATTTTACTTCCGGCTCTGCATCCCTCGCAATCTCAAAATATCTGCTCCCCTTGATCCAAATTTTGAGAGTCCCCCCTTGTTACTCCGCCTAGTAAAATTTTCAGTTGCATGTATTTCCTCAAACACAACCTTTCCCCCTCCACACACCCCAAAATCTCCGCTCACACAGACACACACAACCCTCGAAACCATTGGTAGGTCGCCGCCATCGCCGGCGCCTCCATCCTCAACCTCTGCCTGCGTGCTGGGGAGCTCGAGGAGCCAATGGACAAAAAGAGGGTTATCGCGGCCTTTTCGCCCGACGCCGGCGAGGTGGCCGCCGAGGTGTCCCCGTCGTCCTCTGCAGGCCCGATCCACCGTCGCGGGTCCCCCGATCCGCCCGCCGCCACGCCCCTACACAGGTTCAAGGACTTCCCGTCCTCCCTCAGACCCGGCAGCCGCTGAAGTCCTACCTCGGGGTCCGGCAGCGGCGGTGGGGGACGTGGGTCACCGAGATTACAGATCGAGAGACCCACACCCGCCGGTGGCTCGGTAGCTTCCACATGGCCGAGCTCGCGGCCATGGAGTACGACCGCTGGCAGGTCCGCTACCACGACGCGGCGGCTAGGCTCAATTTCCCCTTCGGCACACGTCCGGTCCACCTCGTTCCGCCGGAGCCAGGGGTGGTGAGCTCGGCTACGACGCGGGAGGACCGCGAGGCGTGGGAGCGCCTCGAGGCCGAGGCCGCCGACGAGGCCTACATGCAAGAGCTCCGTCGGCAGCACCCGGAGCTCGTGGAGGCGGAGCTGGTGATCTTTGCCGGTGCGGAGGGCGGCGAGGTTATCGCGCTCTCCTTTGATGACGAGGTCGAAGGCAGCGAGGACGGTGGTGCGGAGGGCGGCGAGGTTATCGCGCTCTCCACTGATGACGAGGTCGAAGGCGGCGGTGACGGCGGCACGGAGGGCGTCGAGGTGGGCCTCGAGGACGAGGAGATCGAGATCGACGAGTGGAGGAATGCCTTCTCCAACAACCTCGACGACGGTACTGGCCCAGACCCGGCTCGCGGCACACCGTACATGACGAGGAAGGATTGGCTCGACCTCTACTTTGACTGAAAGTAGTTTAGCTTAGTTTAAATTTATGTTTTATGTTTGGTTATGCAAAACTATCTATGTTTATGTTTGAATTCATGCTACTTTTGGTTGAACCTGCTTTGAACTTGATAAATTTGAAGTTTACAACCTTAAGTTTAGGGGATCGACTAGAAAAGGCCAAAATTGCTGGAGTATATATATATATATATATATATATATATATATATATATATATATATATATATATATATATATCCACTAGGGGTTTTAGTCCTTTAACTTTTTAAGGATCGCCTAGAGATGTCCTTATGAGTTGTTTATTTCAGTTCTTCACAATGTGATGCTCTATATGTGCAACTATTTGCCGTGCAGTTCAATTTCATCAATAACAGTTTCAACAATACCACTATGAATTACGGTATTTGGTTGCTATTAAGGATATTGCAGTTAACATGCCTTTTCGTTTTTCAATTGTTGTTTAGCAACATGCATTGTACTGAATCACTAAATATGCAATCCCAGGCTACATAACAACAAGGAAGAGTGTTACCTTAATGTTCTGATGATGTCTAGATATACATGTAATAAAATCTTATATAATGGGATGGATGGAGTGTTGTACTACATCATTTTTCAATTGTTGTTTAGCTTCTAATATTAACTTGGTGCTTTTAGGTACATATATCATTGCCAAAGATCCACACTTCGACCCTTTCTGCGTATGGGGCAACGAGATATTCTTGAACCAGCATCAATTGAGGAAACTGATAACGATTGTTATTAAAATTGGTCAAAAGATGTCAATCGGACTATTTGTTTACACTTTATGCAAGACAACAGTGAACTGCAGGATGGTAAGTAAGAACCCTGTAGCCTTCTTTTTACTGCCCGTAATGAGTTGTGTTAGATGACAATATCTGAATATTTTTTCTTTTGAAGTGGATCCTGAAGCAGTTTACTCAAGATTACCTGTCAAACTACATGATTGGCAGCCGGCCATCACAAGGGGTTGGACTAGAGTCCTGCATGCCTTCTGCATCCAGGAGAGCACAATAGGGCCATTTCGCTACACCTTGTTCAGCAACTGGAATGTCTGTCGCCTCTTTCTTTACCATCTGTAATAGTACAAATATAGAACCTTGGTACATCATTCTTTATTTTGTGCTTATGTAATCCTTAAACATATGTACATGTGAATCGAGTAATGCATTGGTTGTTTGATGGATATGAATAAAGCTATAGCCTATGTTCAAGTTTAAATTAGGTACAATTTTAAATAGCAGCAATTAATTAGGGAGAAATTATGTTGTGCAGGTCATTACGGCACACACGGCTGGTAAAACACAAACGTATGTGATATACACCATAATCCGAGACGGTTCACAGAGAGGAAACGTGTGCAAGCATGCACACAGTTGCCGTTCGCAAATCGTGTGTGATGTCAGACACTATCACATACAGTGCAGGAAAACTAAATGTGTGATTGTCTACCTATCGTACACGGTTTATAATCATGAACTGTTTGTGATGTGCCAGGCATCGTAAATCTCCCGGGCCTGGAATTTGCCTAGAATCTGCCTGGAAAGCTCCCGTGCCTAGAATCTGCCTGGTTTTAGGCAGAACCACAAAACTCCGACTGCGATGGAAATGCGAGCACAAACGAGTAGCAAGGATGAAACATTTTGGATATTCGAGATATCAGAAATGGTTATATAGGAGGACAACTGTATGCATCAAGGGTCCCTATCCCCGACGGTTTATGGGTCGTGTGGGAAAGACCCCCTATCGCCCACACTCACTTGGTGACGGTTCCAAATGCCGTCGCGGAAAGGGGTTAAAAACCGTTTGTTTAGGACCGACGCGCACCAGTGCGATATGGTTCAGAATGTGAACGTTAGAGTTTTCCGTGGGACCGATAAGGTCAACTCGGTGAGATCGATGTGCCAGGGTTAGGGCAAAACTTCATCTCGGTGAGACCGATTGCATGAACTCGATGAGACCGGTTTCAGCAATAAGCAAACAGAGACTTGGTCAAGCAAACTCGGTGGGACCGACTGCGTATCTCGGTGAGACCGAAATAACTGCAATAGGTAACAGAGAGTTTGCAGGGCCATCTCGGTGAGACCGAGATCCCATCGGTGAGACCAAACTGATTAGGATTTCTGGCAGTGGCTATGTCAAGTGAACTCGGTGGCGCCGGATAAATCAAATTGGTAGGGCCGAGTTTGACTTTAGGTTTGGGACATATGTGGAAATGAGAAAGTGGTTGAGGGCTTTGGAGCATATCACTAAGCACTTTGAGCAAGCAAGCCATTAAGCAACACCTCATCCCCTTTTAATAGTATTGGCTTTTCCTATGGACTCAATGTGATCTTGGATCACTAAAATGAAAATGTAGAGTCTTGAGATTTTGCCAATGTTTGTCCTTAGCATCTTGAAGGGGTTCCACATCCTCTTGTACTGCCATTCCAATGTTGAACTTATCTGAAATATACTAGATAGAAATATTAGTCTAACAAGAGATATGTTGACATCGATTACCAAAATCACCCAGGGAGCACTTGTGCTTTCAATATCCCCCTTTTTGGTAATTGATGACAACATACATCAAAGCTTTAGATAAAGATATGAAGTATAACAAGTAAAGCTTTGTAAGAACATGCAACATGCATTGGCTCCCCCTACATGTATGCAATCATGTGAAGATAGATTATAAAAGTGTGTGAATGCATAAAAATGTCAGAGCAAGCAATGAGTTACATGTATCTTGGCTATAAGCATCAGAGCAAATGATGTGAAATGCAGAAAATGTACCTACATGTTCATGAGTCCTTGCAAACAATATGCACATCAGCAAGAGATCTTCATGCACATGAGTGTGATGCATATACTTACCTTGTGGTCTTGAGCTGACTTTGGAAGAGATGAACCTGAGAAAACAGAGTTAGATAACACAGGAACATCTACTAAACAGAGCAAGATCAGGAAACCATAAGAGTACCAAGACTGGGATGACATGTAGAGAGTGAGTACTTAGTTCTCTATTTGGATATTGACATGTTCCCAAGGGATAAACATATGCAATGAATTCCAGAGATTTTCTTCCCTTAGATGTCTTTCTCCCCTGAATCTGATATCGGATAATGGGAGAAGATAGGGTAATAGAAAATTAGAACAAAGAAAAATAGAGCAAAAGACACAAAGAATCATCTACTAACATGTCTTTCCCCTCTTAAAGACATGTGGATTTTCTCTCCTCTTTGAGTACCAAGCATCTGGGAAGACTAAGAAATCTTTTCTCCCATAGGGTCTCTCTCTCCCTTTGATGTGATTAAGCTTTGATGTGATCTCTCTCTCCCCCTTTGACATCACTTTCCAAGAAGGGATCTTCTTGAGTATGAGTCAAATAGGTTTGGTCCTTGAGTCACATGACAAAGTAACATGTAGAATGTGATGCAGGTAGAGGATAAGAATCATCGAGTGGAGCTGGATCAGAAATGCAGGATGCAAATGGCAAAATTTTGCTTAGTTGTGAAATCGGTAACACCGAGTCTTTTTCTTTGGTGAAACCGAGTTGTTTCGGTCTAGCCGATGAGAAAAGATCGGTGAAGCTGAGTTCAACACAGAGAAAAAATTTTCATCTCAGCTCACTAGGCAAAAAGGATCTCACAAAGATTTGCAGGGAATTAACTAAAGGATTTGCAATGATTCAAATGTAGGGAATGCAGAAAATGAAAGAAAAGAAATCTAGATGAAGTTTTTTTTGAAAAGGGAAACAAACATGCAAGAGACAAATGCAAGAACACAGAGAAACACTAGAGAACTTCATCTAGAATTGGTCGGCAACAAAGTCACCTATGTTAGAGTATATTGACTTAGGTGTCAAGTGAAGGCACTTGATCATAGGTCATATTCATTGTTTAAGCTCAAAATGGGGATGCCATTTTTCGTTTAGGCATTTTGATGTATTCACATCTTGTTGAGCTACTTTGTCCCATGTCTTGGGGTAAAGCTTCTCTAAGATGGAATGGCATACCTTGGTGGTGGTGTTGATATTGATCATGTAGTTGAACTTGTGTAGGATGCTCAAGGTTAATGTAATTCATCAAGAGTTGGGAGCACCACCTGTAATTTAAGTTCATCTTCCTACATGGGTTAGCTTTGCAAGGAAGAGCACTTGTGTATCCAAAATGACAATCATGAAGTTTAATACCAAATAAAATTTGATATATAGAAATTTTCAAGGATATATTGAAAGGATCCAAGCTTCCTTGTCTTTAACCACCATATTGTAGAGACTTGGCGATGTAGAGATTGCTTAGGCTGTAAGTGAGTTGCAATCTCATAGAATTGGGCTTATCCAAGTACCTACAAGAGTTAGATAACATGCAAGGGTACAAGTATAGATCCAAGACATATGATCATCATCATAAGAGAAATATCAAGGATTAGTCATGTAATGGCTCATGCCTTGCATGCATCCAAATGGAGTTACTACTCCAAGTTTGAGGCATCAATGATGTCCAATTCACCTCTCAACCGGCAAAATACTTTCTCATCAAGCGGTTTGGTGAATATATCCACCAATTACTTATCGGTACGAACATGCTTAAGATTGATATCTCCCTTAGCAACATGGTCTCGAATGAAATAAGGACGAACTTCAATATGCTTAGTTCGAGAATGTTGCACGGGATTATGAGCAATCTTAATAGCACTCTCATTATCACAAAGCAATTAGATCCCATAATCTTTAAGGGTTTGGGTCATCCAAAGTAATTGAGCACAACATGAATCGGCGGCAATGTATTCCGCTTCGGCGGTGGATAAGGATACCGAGTTTTGTTTCTTGGAGGACCAAGACACAAGAGATCTACCAAGAAATTGACAAGTACCCGAAGTGGACTTTCTATCAACGTTGTCACCGGCATAGTCCAAATCGGAGTAGCATCAAGATCAAAATAAGACCTCTTAGGATACCAAATGCCAAAGTTTTGTGTGTGAATTAAGTATCTCACTATCCTTTTCACAGCCTTAAGATGACATTCTTTGGGGGCCGCTTGATATCGTGCACACATGCACACACTTAGCATAATATCGGGACGGGAGGCACATAGATATAACAATGAACCAATCATAGAGCGGTAAACCTTTTGGTCAACCGGTTCGCCATCCTTTGTCAATCAAGATTTCCACTAGTAGGCATGGTGTACTCATACCTTTGCATTCTTGCATGTTGAAATTCTTGAATAAGTCCTTGGTGTACTTTGTTTGAGAGACAAAGGTACCCTCCTTAGTTTGCTTGATTTGCAAACCAAGAAAGAACTTGAGTTCACTCATCATAGACATCTCAAACTTCTCCAGCACTAGCCTTCCAAACTTTTCACTAAAATGAGTGTTAGTCGAACCAAATATGATATCATCCACATAAATTTGGCACACAAATAATTCACCATTAACCCTTTTAATAAAAGTGTAGAATCAATTTTTCCAATCTCAAAGCACTTTTCAATAAGGAACTTAGTCAAGCATTTATACCATGCTCTAGGAGCGTGTTTAATACCATAAAGAGCTTTGTGAAGTTTGTAAACATGATCGGGTTTCTTGGGATTAACAAAGCTGGGAGGTTGTTTAACATAAACTTCTTCCTCAATTTCACCATTAAGAAAGGCACTTTTAATGTCCATTTGATATAAAGTGATATCATGATGATTGGCATAAGCAAGTAAGGTGCGAATGGATTCAAGTCTAGCAACGGGGGCATATGTCTCACCATAGTCCATACCTTCAAATTGAGTGTAGCCTTGAGCGACGAGACGAGCCTTGTTCCGTACAACTTGTCCATCTTCATCTTTCTTGTTTTGAAACACCCATTTGGTTCCAATGACATTTTGCTTCTCATTGGGCTTTCCAACCAATGTCCACATTTGGTTCCTCTCGAAATTGTGTAGCTGTTCATGCATCGCGTTCACCCAATCCGGATCATCAAGAGCATCTTCAACCTTCATAGGTTCAATACTAGAAGTGAATGAGTAATGTTCACAAAGGTTAGCCAAACGAGTTTTAGAGCGAGTAATTCTCTTGGTTTGAATATCATCAAAAATTTGTTCGACGGGATGATCTCTTGAGACTCACTACAAAAAAAGACACATCTGTGACATTTTGGGCCGAACAAAACTTTTTCTGTCATACATATGACACTTCTATGACAATAATTGTGACAAAACCCGGTATCATCATAGATGTAGTGGGCTCCTACTTCTATGACAAAAAATCATGACAGAAAATGGGCTTTTCGTCCTGGGCGGGCCGGAGACGCAGCTGCATTACATTCTTTGGGCCATCCATGTGGAAAAAACCATGGTAGAAGCGAGGGGAGGAAAATTTGGGAAGTTCCAGTTACGGTGGGAGGTCGGGGGCGAGCAATGCGCGTTTCTCGTGGGCGTCTGGGGGTGTGTGCGGCGTTGGCTCTAAGCGAACCCGGCGGGGCATTGGGCTCTAAGCGAACCCGGCGATTGCCAGATTGCAGCTACGCGTTCTTGAACGCGAGCGATCGATCGATGGTGATGGCGAACCCGATCGGCGATTCGCCGCTATCTGCTGCTAAGCTGAAGCCGATCGATGCTGCCTCTGGGATGAGCAGTGAGTGTTGCGGGGGGTTGGATGAACATTGAGCGTGGCGTTGCCTCTCGATGAACAGGACCCGTGGTGTGGTGGAGGCTGGATGAATAGTAGGCGATGGAGGGTGCCCGTGGAGGGTGGATGAATAGGACCCCATGGTGTGGAGGGTGGATGAGCAGTGAGCGGTGGAGGGGTGCACTGTGGAGGGTGGTTGAATAGGACCCCATGGTGTGGAGGGCTGGATGAGCAGTAGAGGTGGAGGGTGCCCGTGGAGGGTGGTTGAATAGGACCCGTGGTGTGGAGGGCTGGATGAGCAGTAGATGGTGGAGGGTGGTTGAGCAGTGGCGGTGGAGTAGCGCGGTGGAGGCTGGATGAACAGGAGCCCGTGGAGGCTGGATGAACAGGAGCCCGTGGAGGCTGGAGGAGGTCGACGGTGGAGATGAACAGTATCCCGTGGAGTCCCGTTTTGCGGCACGCCACACCCCTCCCGATGAACAGGACCCCTGTTTCGACCGTCGCGCTCTAACACAAGTCCGTTTTGTCCGTTTTGCGGTACGCCACACCCCTCCCGATCAATAGGACCCCCGTTTCGACCGTAGGAGGTCCGTTTCCTCCATTTTGCGGTACGCCAGAACCCTCCCGATGAACAGGACCCTGTTTCGAACGTGGCCGGTCGAACACAAGGCTGTTTCCTCCGTTCCGCGCTACACCAGGCCTCGTTTCCATCGCCTGTTCCGTCCAAGCCCTCCCGATGAACACGACCATGCATTCCGTTGCCTCCCCATGAACACGATGACGACGCTGTTTCTCCGTTCCGACCCAGCCATGTACATGAGCCCTCGCCTTACGTATGCGCGAGAAGGCGTTCGAGACACTGTCCGTATGTACGTACATGGTCGTATTTTCTTTCTTGCACCCTGGCCGATGTACGTACGTGTACATGCTACGTGCGCGCCTCTACTACAACACGTGCACGCCTCTACATCCACCAGTATATATGTACGTACACGTTCGCGACCAGAATGACAACGCTACGTACGCTTCGACCAGGTGGGTCCCGACTATCAGGCACTTCCTTGCGTGCGAAGATGTAGCTGGTGGGTCGGCCGGTCGAGGCGAATCGTTTTGTTTTTGCCCGGACGCACTTCCTTGCGTGCGAAGGTGTAGCTGGTGGGTCCCGGCGATCGGGGAAATGTTTTTTCACGAAATCGCTGGCCCGTCCGGTGGGTCCCCGCTGTCGGTGGAGGAATAATTATTTTGCATGTAATAAGGAGGCACTTCCTTCTGCGGCCGTGACCCGGTATCGACCTCTCCACGTCTGATCCACGTCCAATGGAAGCCGTTCCTTAACCACGTTGACCACGCGTCGAGAGCACCAGGCGATGGGCGGCAGCGAGGCCTAGGAAGGGGCGACGGGCGGGAAAACGGCGATGGATGCCCAAGCGTGAAAGTCACGAGGTTCAACGGTTCGCTGCGGTGTGAGGCTGCCGTCGCATGAGAATAACAAGGGTGTGGGTGAGTAGAGGATGGCAGGCCAGCGGTGGGAGTAGTAGAAGGCGGTGAGGCCTCCGCCGCATCGCATCCGCCACGGGAGGTAGGAGCACGAGGCACGACCGGCGCTGGTTTGGGCGGCTGGAGCAAGAAGACCAGAGGTTGAAGAAGCACTACGGCCGTTGGATGGACATCATACGGTCACTGGAGCTAGAATCATGCATATTGACTAATTTGACAAAGCCCTCCGTCCCCGTCAACTTAGTAGGCCCACAAGTCAGCCTACCACTATACTGGGTCCCAGCTAACACGGGGAGTATTCATTTTTTTGTGCGTAATAAGGAGGCACTTCCTTGCGTGCGAAGATATAGCTGGTGGGTCCGAGCTGTCAGCGGCGGTAACATTTTTTTTTCACGAAATACAGAGGCCCTTTCGATGGGTCCCTGATGTCAGGTGGAGGAATCATTATTTTGCGCGTAATAAGGAGGCATTTCCTTGCATGCGGTCGTGGACCCAGCTGTCGGCCTCTCCACGTAAAGTCCACTTCAGATGCATGTCGGTCGTTGACCACATTGACCAGGCCGCGCCGAGAGCACCAGGGCGGTGGGCGACGACGAGGCCTAGGAAGGAACGACACGGAGGCAGGAAGACTCGGCGGTTGTTTCCCGCGGAGGAGTATGACTATCTGAGGGTTCTTGGTTCGTCTGCCGTCGCCAGAGAATAACGGCGAGTGTGGGTGAGTAGAGGGATGGCTAGGCCAGCGACAGAATCTGATGGGGCGGTGAGGCCTGCAGCGGCAGAGCCGGCCCATGAGGAGGAGGAAGCGAGCAGTCCCTTGGCGCTGTTTGAGCGGTGGAGCAGGAAGCAGAGATTGAAGAAACGACGGCCGTTGGATGGCCATCCAACGATCCTTTGCTTGTCGTCAACCTTTTTAGGAAAGCCTCAAATCTATGGAAAACAGCATACAACCCATCTGCCATTATTTCTAATAATTTACAGCCCATTTGCTAATTATTAAGGTTTTTTGGAGCCCATATTCTTTTTGTTAGCATTACAGCCCATATTGTAGCCACGGTTAAAAATTATCTGAAATTTTGCATATTTGGTGCGGTCCGAACTGTTTTTAATCCGAAATTTAGACTCACATTCAAACTGATTTTAAAAATAAATGTATATCAATATAAAATCCAACAAATTCTCCACGCATAAAAATTAATATAATTTAAAATCTCTAAATGAAAAAAAAGATATTTGAAACTAATTGCCGATTTGATGTGTTTTAAAAATGTACAGCCCATTTCTCATTACTGATGGGCCATTTTCTCGGCCAGCCGAATGAAGCTCTCCTCGTCTTCAAAGATTTGCAGCCCCACAGGCCTGACAAAGCGACTTACTTGGCAAATCACAAAAAAACTAGGCTGTGGCCGTGGACCCAGCTGCCAGCCTCTCCACGTACAGTACTCTTCCGATGGAAGTCGGTCGTTGACCACATTGACCACGCTTGTGCCGAGAGCACCATGGCGGTGGGGGCACGGCGAGGCCTAGGAAGGGGCGACACGGAGCCAGGAAGAAGCAGCAGTGGATGCCCACGCGGAGAGAATCTGAGGTTCCTGGTTCGGCTACGGCGTGAGGCTGCCTCGCCGCAGAATAACAGGGGGTGTGGGTGAGTAGAGGTATACCTTGAGCCAGCGGTAGGAGTAGTAGGGGGTGGTGAGGCCTCCGTGGCATCACAGTCGGCCACGAGAGGCAGGAGCACGCAGCACGACCGGCGCTGCTTTGGGCGGCTGGAGCAAGAAGACCAGAGGTTGAAGAAGCACTATGGTTGTTGGATGGACATCGTACGGTCACTGGAGCTAGAATCGTTCATATTGACTAAGTTGACAAAGCCCTCCATCCTCGTCAACTTAGTAGGCCCACAAGTCAGCCTCCCACCATGGTGGGTCCTAGCTAGGAGGGGGAGTATTCATTTTTCTGTGCGTAATAAGGTGGCACTTCCGGTAGGGATGAAAATGGAGTGGGAACTTTCCGTTTTTCCGGAGAAAAAATGGAAATGGAGAGGAAATATGAAAACGGAAATGGAAATTTACAAAATGGAAGTGGAAATGGAATTTTTTATGCGGAAATGGAAACAAAAACGGAACGGTGTTTTCCGGTGGAACATGCGTGGAAATGGAACTTTCCGTTTCCGTGAATATGGAGTTTCTGTTTTTACTATAGACCAATAGCTGCTTTGCAGCCCAACCACCAAAGGGAACACAGTGATAGAATTAGTAGAATGGATTTAAGGCCCAACTTTGACTACCACACATGTACTCAGCTTGACCCTATATGCAATGGTCCGGTACTACTACTATACTACGCTAAGTTGCTAACATAATGATATTATTTTGTAGCCATGTTAACAACTAATTAAATTTGTTTGTTTTTGTGTGTATTTCTCTATGATTCAAGGGGTTATTAAGTTCCTATCAATGCCTATTTCTGTTCCCGTATCTGCTTTGTATTAAGCTCCGTGTTAGTTTAGATAATATCTGTTCCGTATTCATTTCGGGGTTTCTTTATTCGTTTACATACGCAAAGAATATGAAAACAAATATGATATACACGTGTTTCGTCCGTTTCGCTCGTTTTCATCCCTAACTTCCGGTGGGTC